>CAIGRL010099533.1:0-28831 GCA_903798325.1 Fraxinus xanthoxyloides
TGTTTGGCCGGGCCCGGCTCGGGCCAAAAAAAGCTCGGTCCAAAAAAAGCTCGGGCTCGGCTCGAGCTTTTTTTTCCCGGCTCGGGCTCGGCTCGGCTCGTTGACATGGCTACATGCAATGCGAGATTTAACCGTAAAGCTTTCTTCACAGCCGTGGTAGCTGCTTCATAGGTTACTTCTTCACTTTTATCTAATCTCACTGGCGGAATGCTTAACAGATCAATGCCACTTTCTTTTATAAGCTGCCAGAACACAAGATCAAATTCAATTTTGATTTTTCTTTTCATTTTTTTTTTTTTTCGTAGAAAAGAAGTTAAAATCCTCACAACTTAATTCACCTGAATTCTCATGAACAAATCTCCACTTGCATGAATTCCCTTCTCCCGATTCTTCTGAAATTCTTCGCGTGCCTTTTCATATTCTTGGCGCTCTTCGAGTGTTCCTCCGTTAGGATCGTACTCTCAAATTTGTCTGCCTACAAAATTATTGGTGCTGTACAAGTACGGTCCATTGCCTTGAGCAATTTTGAGCTTCCACATTTTTCTGAATGAACCCGTGTAATATTTTTGGAAAATATTAGTGAAGAATGAGTAGGTTGGATTAAATGTAATGTATGCAATTAATAAGAAATAAAATGGGATTAAAAATTTTATGTAAGAGAAGGGCACATTGGCTTCATGTGATATTTAATATTAATAATAGATAGATAATGACATGATAGATACAAGAGCTATAATTCAACCAATAATCAAACATAGTGGTTCACACAAATTTAAGAATGTGAGAGCATTCCACTTATTTCGTGTTGTCAAATTTTAAATATCCGTAATATCATGAATATCTTGAAATATAGAATCAATTAGCAAAGAGGATGAATGCAAATTAAGAAAGTTTAATTTAAATTTTGATCACGAGATTGAGTTTTTAACTAGAAAGAAAATTGAACGAATTAATGCTTACTATCAATTGAATTAACTTCTTGTAAGGAGTCAAAATCAAGATTACTTTGATTTGACTCCTAATTAATTAGAATAGAACGAGAAGTTAATTCAATTGATAATTAAAGGAAGAAGAATAGTCTTCTCTTCAAAATTGCTTCCGCTGCACAGAATAAATTTAAACTATATCAATGGAGATAGTTACCTTTTCAAAAATTCTAACTATTTCTTTTGAAGGTGGGAAAAAAAAAGAAGGAAACGGCGAAATTCTCCCCTCCCCCATTCCGTCCAATTCTCGTGTGTTTTAATGCCTTCCATAGGAAGCCAAACTTGGCGGCCGTGGCCATGACACTAAAATTAACTGCTAAGGTCCAAAATCATACCGTCAAATCTAGTCCTCTCAACTAAACTTCAAACCCTAAACTGAAATGCCTGAACAAAAAATGAAAATAACTAACAATAAAAGTACGACCAGCATACCACTTCTACTGATCCACGCATATCAGTTAATATTTTCTTTATTTCCACTTTTCTCTCATACTTTATTCTCTTACCGTAAGTGCGGCGTTGAAGCATCTATTGTACTCAAACCTTTGATCCTGCTAGGTCTTCCTTATGATAATCTATTTTTATCCGATTGTTTCAAATCAACTCAATCACAGCGTCTCCTAATTCTGAAATTCCCATTTCGAAATAAAACCCTAACAACAATACCAAATTTGCTTATGACAACCTAGAAAATCATCACTGCCGATCACAATGGGAATGATATGTTTGGAGGAATATCTGAATCTTTTGTCCAAAAACACAGAACTCAGAATTCATTGAATGCGAGTTGATATAGTGAGTTTTAATGCCATACATAGCAAGCCAATTCAACCCCAACAGTCGAGGTTTTTACTTTGCCTTTAATTGGTGGTCAATTTATTTGAATGTTGCTTGTGCCCACGTATTTTCCTTCACCGACAGCCCACCCTGCTACGAGGGGGCGCCACTGTTTTTGAATCTGTTGCTAACCCTGGCCAAGAGGGTTTTTCCTCTTCCTTAACCTGTCTCAAGATAATTCACCCTCAAAGTCCGTCTCTTGAAATCATTCATCTAGGACACCCGAATTAATATTGGATTTTTATTTTTTAAAATATAGAATATGAAAGCATAGCTAAAAGGAGTCCAAATTTTAAACACGGGATCTTTCAAACTTCAATTTTTTTTTACTACGTCAGAATGTCATTTTGAATATATCAAAATTAATTATTCACAAGGAAATGAGTATTTAATAAAGGTTAAGACGAATAAAATAAAATTTTGAGATTATGGGATTACTAAATGTTATATAAAATAGAAAATGGGGAAATTGATTGTAATTTGACTTAGTAGAACACTAAATAGCACTATATGGAACTCATTTTCATTTTATTCAAACAAAATCCTAAACCACCGATACAAAGAGAGAAAGAAGAAAAAAATGGAAAGAAAAAAGAAAGAAGAAGAAAGAAAGTAAAACCTAACGCCGTCACCTTTCTCTACCCTTTCGACGACTACACTAGGTTGATAGAGAGCAAAAGTGGGAAATAAGAAAAGACAAAGAAAAGGAAAAAAAAAAAAAAAAGAAGAAGAAAACGAAGGAAGAAGAAGCAAAAACAACAAAATGTCTCGCTGAAATTTAGAGGATCCGACATATATCTCATACTCATACACATGTCGTGTCGTGTTGTATTTTGTCCGACACGAGTACTCCAGCTATTTCAACTAGCATCAAAATCTTTTATAAAGTAAAAATTATTTCTCTGTGTATGCAATAATATTAAATAAGGACGTGTTCGATCATATTTAAAATTCAATTAAGCCTCTGTTTGAGCTACATTATTTTTTTCATTATCATTCTTCTATTCATTTTCAACCACACATTCTTGAATAAAAAAATATTTTCCATTACATTAATAACTTCTTTTTTTTAACTACACATTCTTCATCACATCAATAAAGAATACATTCTTGGAGCAAAAATCTGCACCAAACAGGGGTTAAAATTGAAAATAGTCATTATTAGGTCCTACTCGTCTAATAGAACTGAGTGCCTTCAATGGAGTGTTTGGCTGCCATAGTCAGCATTAAACTTCTCATAGCGATGAGCAACGAGATGCGCAGATGGTCTAGTGTTTTTCAAAGCCATCTCAATGTCCCCATGTGTAATTGGCCCAACTTTGGGCAACTCTGCATGCCAATCACAGCATATTAGTGCACCAATTATAAATAACAGTTTAACCCTCTCTACAAGTTTTTCTCGTATTGCTCTATATGCAACAGAGAAATAAGCAAATTCCACGATTTAGTTTAATCCCATAGAAAATGGAACCGCTGCAATAATACAATACAGAAGTACTATGGGGATCAATGCAATCAGTTATTCTCATTAGCAAAGGATGCATAATGAGAAAACTTCAAAGCTAAGATGACAACGATATAAATTTTATACACGAAAAATATGAACGTTATAACCATCAGTCTTAAGAGAAGTTTGTGATTTGTGAGAATACTAATGAAGTGCATGTAAGTCCATTCTTCTCCAGTCAGAATGTGGCAAAAAAAAGAACTACGTCAAGAAGCTGAAAAGAGCAATAGAAACCTAAACCCCTTTCCTTCCTTCAACCAATAGACACTTTGTTACTTTGGCATGTTTTAAACATTAAAATGCAATAAGCAGATACTTAATGTTTTATAATGCTGAATAACTTTAAAACTCTTTTGTGCAACAGATGCATGTAAAGACCAAGTCTTTCTGGTGGAAACTTTTCAATAATCAAAAGAATCAAGAAATACTATAATTGAAAAATGGAAAGTACTTGTTGTATATCACCGTTTACATAATCTTTTTCAGATTGAGGAGGAATCAAAAAGAAAGCTATGAAGGTTTTTTTTTTCTTTATTTTGTTGATGAGATTTTGACTCAATCAAATCTTACCACATCATTTGTTGGTAAACAAATCTGTAAGCTGTGATGTACATGTAGCACAATTGTTACAAAATTATGCAAAGTTAACTTGCTCCTATGCCGAAGTCTGAAATAAATGGCTTCTATATATGCATACATGGCAATGAAAACATTAGTAACACCCGTGGCATGCGCAGTGCTTTAGACAACATGACAATTGGCAAACTTTGTCGCATGCCTCTCTTGTCTAATCCTGTTCAATCTAACTACTAAATATGCCAAGTTTTTTTAATGTTTTTTCTTTAGATTTATTTCTCTTGGTAATAATCAATAGACATACCATCCTCAGGTACCATTTCTTGTCTGTCCTCAAGAAGTGCAATTAGCCGTCTCAGGGGCTGCATTGCAGCCTCTTTGCACAATAGCCGAATATCGGAACCTGAAAAACCTTCAGTCTTTTCCACCAACAAATCATAAGGAAGTTTCTCTTCCTGAAAGTTTGATGGTAGCAATTCCTCAAACATGGCTCTTCTGGCTTCTGGTTCCGGAAGTGGTACAAGGATCTAAATCACGGGGAAAGGAAAAAATGGTCAATATTATTAAGTAAAATGGTAGAAAATCTAAACAAAATATTGAAACCGACAATTCCCTGCCATTTTTCCATTTGAATATAATGTACCTAGCTGTCAACAAACTATAATTGCAAAATACCAATAACTTGAATTTGGAGTGTGGCAAAATGGCACCACATTTTTCTATAAACCACTGTATTATTTCAACAAAATGAAGAATAAATAAAAAAAAAAAAAAGAGAGGATTTGATTGGATTTACAGTTAAAACACATTTTTTAACCAGAAACTAGTCTAAGGACGATTTTTCTTTTAAGAGGAAAGTTCCAATTTAGATGTCTGTGTTTCGTGCCAAATGATGCATCAGCTCATATGATATATACCCGTTTCTCAAGACGTCTGAGCATGGCCGCATCTAGTTCCCAGGGGAGGTTTGTTGCCGCCAAGACAAAAACAAGTTCATCCGTCCTTGTTAAACCGTCCATCTGCAATCCAGTCCAAATCATTAGTTTTTTGAGAAAGTGCATTAAAACTGGAGTTTTATCTGTACACACCAACACAAATTGTTATGTTTGCAGAAAGATAAGCCAGACAGATTATAATTGTTTTCTGAATTAAGATTTAACTTCTACCCAAAAAATGAGGAATGTCTCAGGAGCTTCACAAGTCACTCACAAGTCAAATTAGGCTGTGACTGGTTCACAAGTCACTCACAATGGCGGAATGCTAAAAGCTAATTTTGGAGTGCCAACAGCACTCCCTTTGTTGGCACTCCCCTTCATATATTCTTGCATTGGTAGGTATAATGTATCACCTGTATGAGCAACTCAGTTTTCAAGCGCCTGCTAGCTTCATGCTCACTGCGTCTTTCACCTCGTTGGCTGATAATTGCATCAATCTCATCGAGAAATATAGTTGATGGAGCATGATGCCTAGCCAGGTCAAATAATACTTTGATCAATTTCTCCGAGTCACCTGAAGAGCAACACGATTCAAAAGATTATCTCAAAAGAAATATGTAAGCCAAGCAGTGAATATAGTTTTCTCATAAACTGTTAAAAAAATAATAATAAATAAATAAATCTAAAATTATGTCTGTTGTTATGGTTTCAAGTAACTGTAGTAGAATCTCAGAACTACAGTTCCACTAACACAATCTCAAGAAATTTAAGATTAAACGAAGAACAAGGAAAACAAATTATTATTATTTTTATAGCAAACCAGAACCGCATCCAAAGACGGCACAAAAAATTGTATTCAAACATAAGTTAGTAACAATCAGGTGATTAACCACTAAAAGTGAATTTCACATTAGCAAAAAAATCTAGATACAAAGGATATACCATCTTTGTAAATTTCAACTTGTAATTAAAATATTTGCTTACTCATTCATGCAACCACAAAAGCTGAAAAGCATAACCAAAAGGAACTGAAAAGGAATATCACAATTAAGATTCAATCAGCCAATCAAAAGTCACGCAAGGCTGTATTTAGGACATGACAAGTCAGAACATCATACCCCGCCATTTGCTGACAACTGATGATGCAGAAATGTTGAAGAATGTGGTATTGCACATTATTGAAATCAACTAGCCTACAAAAAGCATATACTACGGGACCCCCCATCCTAACTAAAGTTAATTCATTCATACGAAGGCAAACAAATATGGATATAGAATTAACCATTGATGCAACTTAAAACATTCACACATAAAAAACTCACTGTAGAAATTCTTCATACTGAATTTATATCAGATATATATACTAATCAACAAGGGAATGAAACTTTACTTTTGCAGGATTCTTAGTTTGATTTCCAATATACAGTTCAAATCTTATCCAATTATGCAATAGAACAATTTGCACAAAGAAACTAAGATTAGTGAATGAGTTATTACAAAATTAATATCAAAATTTTGGAAGTTATTCATCATCAATTGAGCGATAGAAAATTTTATAAAGAACAAAGATGAGCAGACGCAGTATACAAACAACAAAAAAGAAATGAGGTAGAGTTCAAACCTTCCCAGTTCCTGGGGGTCCAAATAGGAGAATACCTTTCCATGGTGTTAGAAGACCAGTGAAGTACCTAAAGAAGTGGTCAGAAAATTTTAATTATAGTTCAATAAGAACCTAAAATTCATATTTTCCGCATCTCGTGTGCTAAATCCTACGTGGAAAATCCCACCACCCCGAAGACGATTGACATGTTATCTTCAAATATCATACACAAATTTTTGACCTTTGCCTAGCAATCTGAAAATAAATCAATCGATTTCAACTTCTTTCCTACAACTTTAGATGAAATGAGGTGCTCGACGATAAGTCATACTTTGGATATTTTATGGGCATGACAACTGCTTCTTTGAGTAGCCGTTTTGCATTCTCTAACCCTTTAATGCTGTCCCATTTAACATCTGGACTACCATGAACGATATCCCTGCAAAGAAGGAATCAAGACAACATCCATAGTTCTCAGTAAAAGTTTCTAAATCAGCTACATGAATGAAATTGACTGATTGTTGTAAGACTCTGTTATGGTTCTCATTACAACGTATGAGACTTGAATCACATATCGAAAGTATTATATAGACTTGGGCTTTCCAATTTCAACAGCTAGCTTTTGAAGTATGGTTCTCTCAAAATCTATATCAATGGTATCAGAGCAGGTTCGTCTCACGGTTGTAATCGAGCAGCGCGAATGGTGACGCCAGCATAACAGCGTTCGTACGGGGCTAGTCAAGGCTTGTGCAAAGTCAGTCTAATGTGAGCGTGGGGACTGCGGAGCGTGGTGAATTGTTATGGTTCCTATTACAAGGTATGGGAATTGAATCCCACATCGAAAATATGGGTTTTCGGTGTGTGGTTTATATAGGTTTGGGCTCTCCAATTTTAATAGCTAGCTTTTAAAGTATGACTCCCAAGATCTATATCAGACTCTAGCCAATTGTTCATCAATTACCTGCTTAAACTTTCTGCTAAACTACGCATTTCAGCAGACTCAAAAGGAGGAAGTAAAGACTTCTGCCTGAAAAAAGTGAACAGTAATTATAAGCAAACATCTAAATAGGAAACAGATGCTACAGAAGTCATGCTATCTTGAGAAGCATAAAATATTGATGCAGTGCGGATGTTGTCATGTGATGAGGTCCTGGTACATTGTGAAAATTTTTGTGTGCAATATAGCAATGAAGTACTCTATAGTAATACTACTTTGTTTCACTTGTTCTCTCCCTCCATGAATAAACCCGTGCAATTAGCTTTTCTTGTTCGATGCATTGCTGCATGATGCTTTGCTATACCATCATCTCTAGCTCATCAATTTCAAGTGGGTGTGGGGACAGGATTAAGTCTTGGTTCATGCCCAATCGCATCAAATGGTTATCAAGAGTACTAAGTTAAATAATAAATAAAATTGTACTTCACTAAGATCAAGAAATTCCAATCTCAAAACCATATGCAGCCGCATATATCACTATCGGAAATGCAGAAATAAAGTGACCAAATTGATGCATCTACGAAGGAGAATCTACTCCTGATTAAAATGCTTTCATAATTTCCTATAGAAAATTCAATCAAGCCATCTAAAGATACGAATTAAAAAATGTGTATGTGAAAATCATTTTTGGCATGCAAGGGATTTTAAGTCTGGAGCTTCCTTTTCTTTTGATAGGTGAATTTTGCGAAGTCTACTGGATTTTACAAACTGGAAGATAACCTGCTTAGCATGAAAGAGTTATAATGGCCGATGAGTGGGATTCAATCATCCACAACATTTGTGTAGGCAGCTAGAAATTGTGTCATTTCAATTTATGGTGGTAATATTAATTGATTGTGTTCGTACTAACAGTAATATGCAGTTTGATGAGGGCAAAATGTGGGTTGGTTGGCTGCTCTTCTGATAGCTTGAAAGAGACCACTAAATCAACATAAAGTATGTATTAATTGTTTCATTAAACAGCATTTTTAAAACTTAAAGCAATGGCATTAATATTAATAAGTACTAAAAAAGAAATATAAGTCATGTAAGTCATACAGTTTTTCCTCAACTCCAGCAGAAGAAACTCCATTGTTGTGCGTTGAAATTCCTCGATCCTTGAGCACAACAATTAAAAAATGTCAAAATTGCCTAACACCACACTACAATCACACTCACTGCCCTTAGATGAATCGAAAACAAAGTACCTGATTACGATACTGATCGTAGATGGACAACTCAGATGGGTTCTTCATGTGGCCACTCCCATTTGATGTCACATTGGATGAATTCCTATTACGTACAGTTTCGTCATTAATAGCCGCATCTTTCTCCTTGGAGTCTCGTTTCCTCCCAAACTTCATATCATAAAACAACTTAAATTCCTAAATGTAAAGCAAAAAGAAATTCTATATAAATAAGCATATTCCTAATACCAATTAAATAACTTTAAAAAAAAATTGAATTAAAAATGATAAAACTCCAAAGGCCATCAAGTAGATACTACCTATATATCCCTATTAAAACAAATCGACAGACCAGATTATATAAGGCGAAGTGCAGTTTTCTTCCTAGAAGTGTAATGTACAACTAATGGAAGCTGTATTCTATGCTGAAATTAATAGAAAGACAACATTCATCCATTTTTTTAACCATCAATGCAGGTGAAAACAGAAAAGAAAGCCACTCCAATGGCCAAGAAACTTTTTAGGGAATGAAATGCTAAGGCGATTTGCATCCCAGAAGAGCAAGGAGCAAGCATTGGAGTTCAAGGCACAATGCAAGTTTTTAGCCTACGCTGGTAGCCTGGTACCTTGTTCTTCTTTAATTATACCTTGATATTAAAAACTGCCATATGTACAAGAATGCATATATATAAACCAAGAGAATTTTTCGTGTAATAAAGCTCTTATATATATGTGATTTAACCACCAATACAAATAAAAGCACAAAGGAAAGTAAATCTAATGGTCAATAAATTTATGGAATCATAATGCCAACACAATTTTCATCCCAATCATTGAACTTCAAAGCACAATTTATCAAACGATTTAACATGGTACCTTGTGCAACTTTAATTATACCTTGATCTACAAAATTTGTTTACAAGCGTAAAAATACTTAAATATTTAAATAATTAATATATTTATATTTAAAACGAAGACTTGGTACAATCCAAAAAAATAAAGTAGAAAAAATATCCCAATAACTCGAGATATTAAGGTGACATAATACTTAGCAGAATTATCACGTTGATGAAATAAATATTATTGAAGTGTAAAAAATAATCTAGAAAATTATTAATTGGGAAAACTTGAGTAAGGTGCAATATAGAAATCATGAAAAAAATTTAAGAATCATAATTTGAATTCTTGAGAATATTGTAAAGATGACTCATAAGGAGAAAAGTGATTTACAGTTATAAAAAATGCAAAATCTAGGGACTAGATTGCAAAATAGTGAAAAATATATATTTATAGATGATGACGTGACAAGTTAGGATTATTTAATGATGAAAAACATAACTAGATTCTAATGAATATGATTCGATAATCTTTTAAAAAATTTAAGATTTCAAGAGACTAAAGTGAAAATTAAGTTTTGAGGTCAATAATGTATTTGGACCAAATGTGTATTTATTGGAGGATCACGAATTACCCTAGCAATATTGGACTCATTTTGAAACTCGTAATAAAAGGTACATTATGGACTCAAGAAAAAAATAATTAGATAAACGAAATTAAAGTTATAACTTAACGATATGTAATATTAGTTTCCAAATTAAACCATATTATCATAACAATACTGGGCTCATTTGATAACTCGTAATTAATCATGTATATTAAACTCGAGAAAAAATATTTTGGATGAGATCGAACTAAGTTAGAATCGACCAAAAAAATTATAGTCAAATGATTTTTTAAGTAATCCATCTTTAGAAATTAGTGGAAATTTTTCACTTGAGGCTCCCTTAAGATTTGAGGCAATAGGCCATTGCCTGATTGGCTTTGGCCTAGGGTCTGCCACTAGATACTTGAATGCATATAAGAACGAACCATGATTGGTGTACATGTTTCTTGACAGTCCTCGGCATGGCAATCTATCATTCAACAGTTTCAAAAAGTTGTTCTTTCGTCTAATAGTTTTTGGATTAAACTGGTTGCAACGACAAAGGCTATTTTCGAGCGCTGAAATGGCAGCTTTTTTTCTTTTTTTCTTTTTTTTAAATTTTCAATGAAATTTTGTCAAGTATATATCTGTATAAGACCCTGTCATTGAAGTTCATGTAGCATATCTATTTTTTGGACCATGCTATATGTACATAAAAGTGATACAATGGTTTACACCCACGTGAGTTTACAGATTTTGGCATATGAATAATGCTATTTTGCCAGAAAGTGGGTTGGTGTTGGTAAGATGTGATTGGACGACAAAACGTGTTTTAAACAGTTCAATACATGGCATTATGTCAAAGAATGATGTCATCCATTCTGCCTACGTAGCATCATTGTTTGCACATTGTTCTTGCCAGCATCTCTTCCAATTAGAATCAAAGTGTACACTCTGTGTAAAAGTAGTTTTATCTTTTATTTTTTGCCAGCGCACTCTCTGTCAACAAGGGCGGCAAAAGTGATGTATAAATGCAAAATCCTATACAAACATCACTCCGATTCAGTGTAATTAACCTCTAATACATATATAAAATGCATTCATACGTATATCAGAGATACAAAAAGAAATCAAGCACCTGAAAAGACCAACGGGTAGGCAAAGGATCGTCTGACATTTGAAAAATCGCTTACACACGCACACAGAGAGAGCGATGTGTGCATCCCATCCAAATCTTGAGTCGTCACACTCTAGATAGAGAGAGACTGAGCATGTGCTTTATTTCGAGAGATTGAAAACGCGGGGGGGAGAGAAATTAGGGGAGATTTTTCACGTGGGTGCTGGGTGCTTGGACATTTGTTGCTGGGGTGACTGGAATCTTTTTGGTAAGTAGATGCGCGATGGAGGAGAACACAAGAATAAACTAGGTAGAGGAGCGTGAATTGTGCCACTCAGCTGGGAGTTAAGGACCAATTAGGGAAATACTGGGTGTACAGGGGCAGGGGTATAGAACCCATTCAGCCTCCCACGTTACGTGGACTCACCTCAATAAAAAAGTAACAAAGATTCCCTTCCACTCCTCTTTATGAGTTGTCGGTAGGGGTGCACCGGTGCACAAGCATTTCTCGACCAATTAAGCTTAGATTTGGTCCATTATTCCACGTTGTAACGATAAAAATAATAATTTTTTTGAGAATGTGTGATCAAAGAAATTGAACTTACATATAATATTATTTTATTGGAGAATATGTGATTAATAAAAGAAAAGAGAAAAATAAATTATAATTTAATGGGGAAATAATAAGATCCAAATTGAAGTTAATTCATTTCTCGTTATGTTGTCCTTAAAACAAATTTTGACCTGCCATTATAATTCTTCCAAGTGTTAAATTTGGATTATTTAATAAAAGTTATTTTCAGTTTTTCTTGTGGCCTATGTTTGTCCATAAGGTCGTTTGAGTCCCATTTTTGGTTATGACGTGGGCGTATTTTCAAGAGGATCATGTGACGAATTAATAGAAACTTGGACACTAATCATCAGGGCTAATTGTTCAAAAGGGATAGTGCATAGAGTTTTCGTATTGCGTCTCGTTTTTGTGCTATTTTTGTATTGATAGATCTTAGTTCAAAGTTCTAATAAGATTCAACATCTTGTATCCAATAAAAAAATTATTAATTCATTAAGCATTTCTCTAAATTCGTTCTCACTTCTTGATGAAATGTTACAAGAAGACCATTAAAAATGATAATATATGCATGAGGAGCTAAAAAGTTAAACATGACTGTTGACCTCCAAACTTGGTGGAACCCAATGTCTGCATGTCTCAACTCTTCTTCCATCTACGTATATTTACTTGTATACTAGGACAAATATGTTAGAGGCACAAAGCATTAATCCAATATTGGTACAGTGATCGTAGGCACTTCGATACTTTAGTCAAATAAACAGACAGAAAATTGGGTGTGTGAAAAGACGAAAAAATACGGGAATCAAGTCTAGATTGAACGAGTGAAAGTTCAAGATTCAATTCAAGTTTACCGTCAAATGACATAAAGTGAGAGTATTTATAGGTCAAAGAGATGTGACGAGGCCTATTGATGCTTGACACGTCGTGTCAACTTAATGATTCACACATTTAGTGATAAGTGCGTTTTATACATTTGTTTTGGTTCACAAACATGGCTAATTCTCAATAAATATGTGAATATGGCTTAGTTTTGTATAATTTGTGTTTTGTAGGCTAAAAAGATGAACATTGTGAAAACTTCGAAAAAAAAAAGCAAAAATGATTAAAATGAAGCAAAATCAAAGTTTAAGGACTCAAGTTCAAATATTGAAGAAGTTATGTTGATCTCGAGATAAAGATTTGAGAGTGTTGGGCATTAATTGGATGAGGAAAGAAACCAAATGGATGAAATATAGTCGAAATACTATCGCATATCAACTTTCAGTTGAAAAAATTATGCTTCAAATTTTTAATCTTAGTTTGAAACCTATACACAGAAGACGTTTGAATTTAAAGATTTATATTTCTGAAATATTTGTAGCCTTTAAGTAAGCTTTCCAAGGCGTTTTGAATCATTTCTATCAGATATTTGGAGAAAAAGATATGACCAAAGCAATGAAGACTGTCCGATGGCAAAAAAAGTACAATCACGCGATTCAAGTTAACATTATCGTTTCGGTCAAGGTCGCAGTAAATAGAAATCAAATTAAAGAAATCTATGTGGGAACGATACTTAGACTCAAAAAGTTCATTTTATTACTTGTCAACGATCCGTACACTTTCTGGGAGTTCACATTCGAAATATATTTTCGCGTGACATTAAGCTCAATGATTCATATAATAGGCATCATAGGTTTGTGACCTCTCACATCCTTTCTTAAGCGAATCGGTATGGAAGTCACTACAAGTCCCTTTTGCGATGTCACATCAATCATATCACACGTAACTCGACACATCAGAGATTGCAACTTGCTCAAGGCATCAAGAGGTTGAACCTCAACCTCATCACACTCAAGGAGGGCCACATGGGGTGGCTAAGGGTCGAGTCCTTGGATGCCTTGGGGTAGCAATGTGATATGGCTGTTGATGGATGTGTCGCCTCGGAGAGAATACGACAAATTATTGGGCTTTGCTCCGGATTTCAAAATAAAATATATATATAACCTCAGGCAAGTAAATGGGAGAGTCGACTCAACACATTCATCTCAAATGGAGAGGCAATGACGAACAGAGCAAAGATGCTAGCTAGTACTTTGCTTAATTGACAATCCCATGATCTGCAGTGTAAGTACACGTGTCACAGTGATAATTTGCAAGCGTCTCATACTTTTTTTTTTTTTTAGTTACGTTCTGTTTAATTCTATTAAAATGTGCCCAATTTTTTTGTGATTTGTTGTATGCTAATTTATTGTTATTATAATCTTAGCTATTTTGATAATATGAAAAAGAGTCACTGCTTGTATAACTTTCTTTTTAACTACATACTTGACAAATACTACATCCATCAAATTTAAAAACTATTTTTAAAATTAACGACACGAATCTTGACAACGCATTAATTGTCAAACTAGTTGTATAACTAAATTAATCCCATGAAAAATCACAAATGCATCTTAGCACGTTCAAGAACCAGTTCAACTTCCTAGACCTAGGTCAGATTATGTGCTATGGCTTATAAGCGGGTTGTCTTAACATTGGGCTTCGGATATCAAACAAATGTTTGTATTTATATACCAACAAAGACTTACAAAATAAAAATAAAGTAATGTTGTTTATCATTATGTGTAGATGAATCGAATAATATGATTATTAGGTCTCGTATTTAATTGAACTTATTTAATGTCACTGTATTGCTATATAAAATGATGATAGTCTTTATATAAATACAGACCCATAAACAATGCAAGATTAAACGACTCTCCTTTTTTATGAAAAAATTTAAAATCATATAATAAATAAAATTATAAATGAAAAGTATCCCAGTCTGCCTTGTCTATCACTACTTCCTTAAAATCCTGCCACCTAGGACGATGGGGAGGGTGCGGTCCAGGAATTAAGCCACATGAACATAGACTTTGACAAAGGCGCCCCCTTTGGCATTTTGATCATCAATTATGTCAAATGCTATGGTAACATAGCATTACTCGCGGTCCAGACCCCGTTCTCTTCCTAAATCTGACTCTACTCATCCTACTTTTTTAGCCTTTGGATTAAAATTAGATTTTTATTTATTTTTTTTTGTAGATTTTTGATAAAAAAAAATTTGATGAAATATGTGGTTGAAATATTGTGGATCCTCTGAGATGTGTGATTAAAATTAATTATTGATTTTGATTTAAATTTTAATTCCTACCAGATAGTGTCTTAGTATGTTTGATATGATAATTAAGACCGTCATGTTTGGTAAAATTTAAAATGAAAATTTTAACAAATTTAATAATTAATTTTAGTTATATATTCTATGAGATCCACAACTTTTAAACTATATTTTTATTAAAATTTACTAAAAAATTGATTTTAATATTGAGCCCCATTTTTAGGTAGAATGCATTTTGGTTGAAAATTAGGACATATTTTTGAGTTGTATGTAATATTATTTATTAAATAATGTATGACTAAAAAGAAGAGAAATAAAAATATATTTTAAAAAAGAGGATCAAACAAGGTCACAATTTAAAAAAAAAAGGTCCATTTTTCACTTCCGACTCTGTCGGCTATTATTTTTTTCACTTCCGACTCTGTCGACATTCAAAAGAAAAGATAGTCAAATTGCCACCAACTTCTTTATTAGCAGTAACTGCCAGTTAAATTCCAAACATAAACTCCGTTTTGCCCTCTAATTTTTCAGGTTACTACACGTTCTACAAGGAGGATGTTTACGTAATTCTATCCTCTTGCCTCTTTATATTTACACGCCATCCATCACACTTTCCCCCAGTCTCGCAAAACCCAAACTTTCACGCTTCCCTGAATCTCAATTCCACCAAAATGTCGGCCCAAAGAATCGAATCTCACCGAGAAAACGCCGAAATCTACACCGACGAGACGATATGCAAGCAAAAATCCCTTGAACTCCTCGAGAAAATCAACCTCCCAAAGGGTTTGCTCCCTTTAGACGACATCGTCGAGGTTGGCTTCAACGAGGCTTCTG
The DNA here is from genome assembly GCA_903798325.1 of Fraxinus xanthoxyloides. Taxonomy (NCBI): domain Eukaryota; kingdom Viridiplantae; phylum Streptophyta; class Magnoliopsida; order Lamiales; family Oleaceae; genus Fraxinus; species Fraxinus xanthoxyloides. Next base: position 15,686 of record CAIGRL010099533.1, read on the forward strand.
GATTCGTCTGGCTGAAGCAGAAAAAGAGTAAGACGCACCAATTCCGCGCAATCAATCGCAGCGTATGGTACGATACAGAGGTGACGGCGTTCGTTGAGGACCGTCGGATGAAAAAGCTGACAGGTGTCAAGAGCAAGGAGCTCCTGATCTGGGTGACTATTTCTGATATTTACATTCAGGACCCCGTCTCTGGGAAAATTACTTTCGGCACCCCTACTGGTATTTCCAGGTCTTTTCCTGTGTCAGCGTTCGAGGAAGAAGAGGAGAAGAAAGATAACAATTAACAAATTTGGAGGTAATACAAATGGATGTGTTTTAGGGAATAATACGTACGTGTAATAATGTGTATTTTAGTGCAAGTTTGGTTCGACTCGATAAGTCTGCGATCTGTTAAAATTATGAAAAATGCTAAGTGCACCTAATATATGTGTATAAGTGTGTATAAACCATCATATGGGCTTCACAAAAATGTGGGTCTCATCATCCTATGTGAGGGTTATGGATGCATCTATCTACATGTATTATGTACACCAAGCAAACTACTAAAATTATTTATTATGAGGTGCTATGAAACTGGGTTTAGTATTCTGAAATTTTTACTCATGTTCATAGATTGCTTATATTAATTGTTAATGATACCAAAATGTGAAATAGTTTGCTGTATCTGGATTTCGACTGTCTTAAAAGTTCGACTATAATATAATAAAAGGACAAAACCAATCCTGACATTCGACCGATTATTTGAATTTTAACTCTTTTTTTTTTTCAACTTATTTTCAATTACAGTTTGACGTGATAAAATATTTTGCACATGAATTTAAATTTTTTATCACACGGCTCCAAAAAATTATTACTACAGAAAGCATTTTTCCTCAAAAAACTTTTAAAAAAGTGAGGGCAAACAGGGGCTAAACAACAAATTGGGTTGGTGTTTGAGCCCCGTTATTTTTTTAAGATGATATTTTGAAATAGTAGATTGATGAAAAATGTGTGTTTAAAAAATAAAGAAAAGTTTTTTATTTGCGTGTAATATTATTTTAACGAAAAATGTGATTTAAAAAATAAAAGAGAAATATATTTTGAAAAAAAATGAAACTGTGAATTAGGCAATGTTATGACTTCGGATGTCGTATACAAGTACAAGCAATATAGGAGTAAGCACATTAGGTCGGGACAGTGCTGTCTAGTCACTGGGAAACAGCTAGAGTCTCGCATAAACCACGAGAGCTTTGCTGGAGCAAAAGTGTCCCATCGAAGTTTAGAGAGCTTCGCTTGGACCAAAAGTGCTTTGAACGAGGTCCGTCCCTCTTACGAAGAATGATCTTCGACGATGACCCACTCATATACTAACTCCAAAACCAGGCAAAGTGGGCTCAAACTTCGACTACCTCACTGATTGAAATAAGCGGGGAACCTCTGCTGCTGAATTAATGAGCTTATTATAGCCCCTGTTTGCTGCAAATTATTTTCTCATTTTTAGAAGAATTTGGAACGTTTTTTTCAAAGTTCATGGTTCCCACTACTCACACCTTGGTCAAATATGGGTAGCTTTGTACTGCTCCAACGGTACCATGTTTTCTATTAATACGCAGCAAACAGGCTCATAATAATTATTTACTCAAGTTTTTATTGATTGATTTTGTTTTTGCCTTTTTAGGACTACATTTCAATCTGGACAACATTGGTGACTAAGTGCGGAAGAAAAAGGACTAAAAGGCAACGTAAAGAGTTGAACAAAACTAACAATACGTCTATCTAAGATAACACCTCAGCTTTGTATTTAACTCCAAAATTGCACTTCTACTAAAATCATTGCACGCAACTCACAGATTCAATCAACCATGTACCGAGGTTTTTTTAACGCATATAAATCAAATAAAGGGTGGGGTTTACCTCCGTGAACTCCCTCCATGTGTGCAAATTAAAACCTCAATCAGATGTGGCCCAGGGACGGACGCAGAATTTTAAAATTAGGAGGGCACAATCGAAATTGTAAAGAAGTTGTGAGAAATTTTACGTCCAAAAAAATTATACCCTATGTAATTTTGCATCCGAAAATTTACATGGGGTATGACTTTTTCGGATATAAAATTTTGAAATTTTTTTATGTCAAATTCTATATAAAATTTTTCAATAAAATGATAAAAATTATATTGAGAAATTTGTATCACAAAAAATAATAAATATTAATGAAATAATTGATTTTTTAAAAAAAAAAACGAGTTAGACGTCTTTCTTTAAGACACGCGTTTAACGTATTTTTGACTATTATCTATATCTGTTTGGACTATTCGATATACCCACAATGTAGTTCTCGAAATAAGTTTCAAGATGACATAAGCAATTTGTAAATTAGATTAACGTAAGATGTAAATTTGATGATGTCTCACAATGGCACCATGTACGTACGTAGATTTTCAACGGAACACCTGAAGACATGTAAATTTACATGTCTCACAGGTTAACCTAGAATAATTTATTCGATATGCCCATGATGTAGTCTTGGAACACCTGAAGACTCTGCCAAAGGTGGAGGGACCGGTGCCCATATACATGAGGTAAGGAAAAATATTTCTTTTTTCGTCCTTCCAACAATTATGCGCACAAAATTACCTTGAAGGATTAGGTTTTCCAACATATCTTTATAAATTCATTGAGAACTTCTGTTATTTTGCCTTCACTCTGTCTGGTGGTCCTTGCACCTAGTATTGTTAGTGAGCTTTTTTTTTGGACTGTTGAAACTTTTTGAATTGTAAAAATATGATGCACAAACTAGAGAAACCATATGTGGAGGAAAGCCACTTCAGGCTAAGGGCTAGATATTTGGCTACACTGTTGGCCAAGAAATGAATTTCTTGGTATGAACATTTTTACAAATCTTTGTGCACTAAAACAATTTGTCAAGGATGCACTTTTTAGAGGATTCACTATGGTTTGTTTGTATTGATCTGACCAGTGTTTGGCTTGGATTGAAGGGAAAGAAAGGGTGAGGAGAAACACAGATGCAAATGAGAAAGCCTCATTCCAATAAATTTGGCCGCTTGATTGCTTGAATCCTTTTTTGCCATTTCATTTTATCCAGCTCCGTAATATCTACCGAATCTTTTCTCAATGCATATTATAATATCCCTCTGATGGGATCCTAGTAGACATATTATATGGAATAATTTCCAAATTAAACACTTGTTTTAGGAAACGTAATGGATCCTCCAGTGCAGTGATAATGAATATAAAAAGTAAACGGAGGGTGACGTATAACACAATCGAACAAGAACGAGACTTGAGAAATGAAGAGGAAGAGGGGGAGAAAGAGAGAAGAAAAGGGAAAACAATATAGTGATAATTCAGAGGGAGAATGAGTTTATTCAATAATCATGTCTAACTATTACAATGCACAAGCCATCTTTACATAAGGTTTCAAGAAATCTAAGTAGGAAGTATTTACTGAATCTACTTCTCATTCTAGTGGAGAGAAGATTAGAATTGGATCTCGTGGTGACAGCTACTACGAGTACCTCATTAAAGTCTGGCTTCAGAATCAGGGAAGTAATTTGACATACTTGCACTATATGTATGAGGAATCAATTAAAGGAGTCAAGCACCTTCTTGTTCGGAAATCTGTGCCCAATGAATTGGTTTTTGTGGGAGAATTGCCTTATGGGCCTCAAGGTTCTTTTAGTCCCAAAATGGATCACCTGTCATGTTATTTATTTATTTTTTTCGTAACACTTTGGTGTTATGAATTATTCTTGCATCATACTGACTACTAGAAAGCAAAGCACAATGATTCTGTAGATTTGTTTAATTATTGATTTCCTTTTTTTTTTTTAAAAACATATGTGCACGTCCTTCTTTCACTCCCACTTATCCTAAAAGAGGAACACAAGTTTCATGCTTTCTATTGAGGGGTTTTACAATTCTTTTTTTCATTTTTTTTTTGTGGTTCTATGTGACTATCCTATGTAGGTATGTTTTCTACCTGGGACTCTTGCACTTGGTGCAACAAAGGGCATTATGAAGGAGAAGGCTATGAGAGAAAACTTGCTCTCATTTGAAGATCTAGAAAATTTGAAGCTTGCAGAAGATCTGCCTAAGACGTGTTGAGATGTATTCAGTAACTTCAACTGGTCTTGCTCCAGAAATAGCATACTTCAACACGGAGGTGAAATTTTTGTCATCCCCCATGTAAAATATTGAAATTGTAATGGATAGAAGAATTCTGATGATGCAATAGAGTTTGAGACATTGATAACAACTTTAAAGATCAAGATAAGCATTCAGTATGAACAAAAAGGCTGGAGGCCTCATGAATCATTATCTTAGTTATTCGTCTATTCTTGTAATGATAATGATTTGATGCCTAAATTATTTGATTTTTACTCTTAACAGGGAGAAAGTGATAGTGGTCCTGGCGGCGGAAACAAGGATTAAATATGCTAAAGACATAATTATAAAACCTGCTGATCATCACAATCTTCTGCGTCCGGAAACTGTTGAATCATTGTTCATCTTGTTCCACATCGCAGAAGATCCAAAGTGTGTCCTAAAATATTTTATTATTTAGGTTAATTAGCCTTCCTGAGTGTTTCCTAGAGATAACTGTAAGATATTTTGCCGATACCCCTTTGTCAAGTATATTGAACATCTATATATACTCTTAAACTCGGGACATTTACTTAAAAAAGTATATTGAAGTCCCCATCTTGTTTTTTTCTAAAAACCCACTACATCTTCTTTCAAATTTCATCATTATAATTAATACAAATGCACAAGCACTCTTGTGCATTTGTATTAAGATTTTACATCTGTTTTGACTCTTGCAATTACCTATGCAGATATCGCGAGTGGGGTTGGAAAATCTTTGAGGCATTTGAGAAGTACACAAAGGTTGATTCTGGAGGATACAGTTCACTGGACGACGTTATGACAGTTCCTCCACAAAGAAGAGACAAGATGGAGACCTTTTGCTTGGGTGAAACTCTAAAATATTTTTATCTATTGTTTGGAGACTCAAATGTTATTACTTTGGATGAGTATGTATTTATCACGGAAGCTCATCCATTTCCTATTCACGGCGCCAGATTGAACTAAAGTAAATTATATATACTTTTCAGTGATGCACTGGCAGACCGTGGAAGCCTGGCTATGAGTTGAGAAGTTCAAGGGTGACCTAATTCCTGCTTTCTTCAGCAAACTTTCATTGGTTTTACATTCATGGATGGAAATTTACATTCAGTTTCTTGATCATCACAGCCAACAGATTGTTCAAATTTTGTATAGCAGTTTTTACAACAGAAACTGCTGAGTTATTCGATTGGAGAGAGTTTTACACCTTAGTGGGTTGTAAGGCAACCATGTAATTGATATAATACCAGTTTTCAGATATGATTCTTACCTTTAGAAATCTCATTAATGGATCTGTACAAGATACAATTCTTTTGAAGTACCTTAACTGTTTACGAGTCTACATTAAATGCTCTCTCTCTCTCTCTCTCTCCAAATTTCTGATGTGCAGTCTTGCAGAGTCATGGATATTGATTTTTCTACTTTACTGTTAAAATTATGTACCATTCGAGGTTAAAGCATTTTCCGTTAGTAGCTTCTTTTGTTCCTTTTGAAATTTTATACGATTGTCTTCTTCATGTGGCCTATTTTGTTACATTTGCTCTAGTGGGATAAGACCTGCTTGTGCTGTCATAAATTAATCGATTATTTTTATTTTTTACAATTCTAATTCTATTTGTTCCAAACAAACGTTTCATATTCTTATCTGTTATTCTTCACGTGTTAACGAAAGTTGAGGATTAATTTGTTTTCTAAAAGTTGTTTGATTGCAAAAGTGGAAAATGGGTAGAAAGAAGATAAATTTCAGGAAATTGAAATGCCTATAAATCTTTTACTGGGAATTGTAGTTAATTATGTTGGATTAGTTAATTTTTCACCTGAAAAATGTTGAAAATTTTGTGTCTATTTGACTTCTTTTTTCATGAAAATTGTTCATTAAAGTGATTTTTTTTTACCATTGGGTCTAGAATATGTTCCACGTGCCAAAAAAATTAACATACTGAATATCATTCGTTTGACTTCGTTTTATATAAAAATTGTCAATAAAAATGATAATTTTTTTTATCATTGTGTCTAGAATTTGTTTCCATTGCAAAAAGAAAAAAAGAAAAAAAATGGGAATCTGAAAAATCAAGAACAAAAGGAAAACATTTCCCACAATTCAAGGAAATCAGACGGGTGGTGGAGGGAGGAGGAGAAAAATTTACATGAAAAATATGTGCTATCAAACAATGCATTTTGTGAGAAATGGAAAATACTTTCCAACTTCCCTAGAAAATATGTGCTATCAAACATAGCGTAAGACTCCGTTTGATACACAATATTTTCCATGAAAAATGGAATTTTTTTTTTCAATTTTCCAACTTTTGTATTGTTTGATATGCAAAATTTTTCTGAGAAAATGTTTTCCAATTTTCCAAATTTTTCACATTTTTTAGGAAAACAAATTCTTGATGTTTTGGTTGGTAAATCTTTTCCAGGTTTTATTTTTTGGGAAATATTCTAGATACAATGATAAAAATATTTATAACTTTTATTGACATTTTTTTATGCAAAACAAAGTCAAACGAATGGTATTCGGTTGGTAATTTTTTTGGACAATTGGAACAAATTCTAGACCCAATGATCGAAAAAATTATCACTTTAATGGACAATTTCCTTAAAAAAGGAAGACAAACGGACACCAAACTTTCAACATTTTTCAGGTGGAAAGTTATGCTAATCAAATACAATTAATTACAATTTTCAGTAAAATAATTTTTAGGCAATTCTATTCCCTGAAAAATATTTTATTTCCATCTATTTTTCATCTTTGCAATCAAACGGTCAATTTTCAAAGATGAACTTGTTACTCGAATAATAGATCGGGACCCACACCTGAAATTCTCCCTTGACCGATTTCACAGGGTTAAAAACAACAAACAGCTGGAATCTTGGATAAAGGACACTTGCTGTCTTTTTCTCTCATCACATTGGTTTTTTCAGTGTGTTCCATTCCTGTGCTCTATCTCTCTCTCTCTCCCTCTCTCTCGTTTTGGTGGTAAAAATGTGTTTGAGCTCAAAGAAATGTAAATGGGTTTCAGTGTTCGCACTTCTCCTGGCTTGCTCAGCTGCTGCACCAGTTGAAGATGGTATGTTTTGTTATTAAATCCCATTTTTCTCTTTGATTTTTGGTAATTTTACTTAATATTTAGATGATTTAGGATTTTAAGAAGTTATATGTTCATGGGGTGCTTTGATGTTTTACTTTTCACACCAATGCTTAAATAGTGAACTAAACTTAACCTTTATTGGTTTTTGTATAGTTTCTTGCAAGGCAATGGTCTGATTCACATCCAGAAATTTGGTTTGAGAATATGTGTTTTTTGGGTTAATTTGCACTTCCAAGTATTGCTTCATTGGTTGTGATCACAGATTTACTGACGCCCAAAAGTAAATAATTACGGCGAGTTTGTGACTTTAATCAACTTATAGTTTCACAAAAGCTTTACCCTTGTTTGAGCTCCATTTTTGTAAAAAAAAAAAAAAAAGGAGAGTGATTTTGGAATATTGATTTTCGAAGAATGCCTGGGAGAATTTTTAGGTTTATGAATAATATTATTTTATTAAAAGAGCGTGTGATTGATAAGTGTTAGCTGAAAAATGAATTAAAATTTAATGGGAGCCCTATTTATTTATTTAGTTTTTTGTCTTTACTGTCAAATTTGAATCTTGTAATGATTATTCTTCAGGAATTCAACATCATTGGCCCACCGTTTGTTTAGTACTCCTTAATTTGAATACCCTTTTTCCTCTCCAAATGAAAACACATAAAGAACTAAATAACACTTTTCCTGCATTTTTTTAAAATTAATGGTCTCCTAATGGCACTTGACTTCAATTTTCTGTAGTATATGCAGAATAGTATTTAAAAAAAAAAAAAATCTGCGTTCGTACAAAGTTCAGAGTTATTTCTGTTTCCCTTCATATTTTAGTCCTACAAACTCCTTACTATGTTAATTCCATTTCATTTTTCTACAAACTCCTTACTTTGTTAATCCCATTTCATTTTGAGCACTAACTTTGAAACTCCAGGTGTAAAGTTTTAGGCTCGGCTGGCCAATGGCACGACCATGGCTGGGACAGCCTGCCCATCTTTACACCTCTGAGCATCACCCCTTTGACACCGAAATAGACATGGTCATAGACAACATACTAAACCAGCTAACTTGTGGCTGTATCAAAAGCCACACAGTATGCTGCTATGCATCATTGATTGATCAAAGACCTGGACAGTGGGGAAGTGGTTTATTTATAGCACTCCACTTACAAATTTTTGCAGGCTTACTTGTTAATGGTGATTTCGAGACTGCTCCATCTGGAGGCTTCTCTTCAGAGGCTGTATTTTTTGACGGCCCCTCCACAATTCCCGGCTGGAAATCCAATGGAACGGTGGAGCTTGTAGAGTCAGGGCAAAAACAGGGCGGGATGATTCTCATTGTACCACAGGGTAAACATGCGGTGCGACTTGGCAATGATGCTGAGATAAGCCAAGAACTGAAAGTCGAGAAGGGCTCACTTTATTCTGTGGCATTCAGCGCGGCGCGCACGTGTGCCCAGCTAGAGTCTTTGAATGTTTCAGTTCCGCCAGCGTCTCAGACCATTGATTTGCAGACTCTGTATAGTGTACAGGGATGGGATTCATACGCATGGGCATTTCAGGCAGATGAGGAAGATGTGCGGGTGGCGTTTAGAAATCCCGGAATGGAAGATGACCCCACCTGTGGACCAATCATCGATGCCGTTGCTATCAAGAAGATCTATGTTCCGGTCAAACTGAAAAGTTAGCTTTTGTTACATTAATACATATTAAATTACTACCTAGTCTTGTATAAAAACCTTAATATGCAGGCATTGTGTGTTCAGACAATGCGGTTATTAATGGTGATTTCGAGGAAGGCCCATGGATGTTCAGAAATGCTTCTCTTGGCGTTCTACTCCCAACCAACCTCGATGATGAGACATCATCATTGCCCGGCTGGATAGTTGAATCAAATAGAGCAGTCCGTTATATCGACTCGTACCATTTCACCGTTCCTGGTGGCAAACGAGCCATTGAATTACTCTCTGGCAAGGAAGGGATCATCTCCCAGATGGTGGAAACCAAACCGAACAAACCTTACACGATGACATTTTCATTAGGCCACGCTGGGGATGCCTGTAAGCAGCCACTAGCCATCATGGCGTTTGCTGGTGATCAAGCCCGAAGCATCCATTACACTCCCAACTCGAATTCCACATTTCAGACTTCTAATCTTAACTTTACAGCCAAGGCAGAACGGACACGTGTTGCTTTTTATAGTGCTTATTACAACACGAGAACTGACGACATGAGCTCTCTGTGCGGTCCGGTGGTGGATGATGTGAGAGTAGAACGGTCTGCTTCTTATAAAATTAGGCTAGGAATTGAATTGATCTTGTTTTTTGGCTTTCATCTGTTTGTTCAAGCTTAGGTTTAAGGGAGTTCTGTCCTGGCCATGTTGTCCTGCGTTGTGATGTTCATTTCTACTGTGAGGAAATACTAGTCTACTTAAATGGTGGTCCTTGACGTTCCCTTCTAATGACTTTTTTGATACGATAATAGAGAGTTAATTAATATTTTTGTTCTTTTTCACGAATAATATTGAATTTTTCTTACCAAATTGTGAAAAGTAAAAAAAAAAATAAAAAAATAAAAAAAATACTAAGAAAAATTATTTGTGATATATGGTAGAGATGTCAACTCAACAAAAGTAAAGAAGATACACTATCATATGATATAAGGGTTAATTTCACAAACGGTCACTGATGTATCATCTGATTTTAGTAATGGTCACTGAATGACTTTTTTCATTTTAATTGAAATTTAATGGATCAAAATAGTTGAAGGTTGATGACCTAAATCACAAATTTGACAATAAAACCAATAAAAATAATTAAATTAAAAAATAAAAAAAATAAAAATCAATCTCTTTCTTCCCCACCAACCACTGCCACAAATTGCAAGCCTCTGTCGTCGCCGCCACCAGCCTACCCTCCTTTAGTCCGCATCTATCACCATCATTCACATTTTCCCCTAATTATCGTTGTTCAGTAAAGCTACGACAAATCCAATATCCCATTACACCAACCCAAAATTGCCGACACCACAAATTCGGCAATTGGCTCTATAGGTTGTTCTTAGCGCTGGCGGACTTGGACGAAGTTGAATTCAAATGATTTATCGTAAATCGGTTCAATTGTGTTATGACCCATGTGTTTTCCTTCATCAATTGCAGGTTGGGCAGGTGATCGAAGATTTGAAGTAGTATAGAAGCATCAAAACCCTTCGACCAAAACTGCTAGCAGAGTGCGCGAACTGCAGCCATAAAATCGTGGCATTCAGGGCACAATTGGGCTTGACCCAGGGATTGGGGAGGTGCACTGGGAGATGAGGAGTCCAGCCCATGTGGTCCGCGACCATGGGTTAAGCTGCCGATGCCGGAATTATAAAAGTTCGGACCTTGCAAAAAGTTCTCCGCGACTCTCATTTTTTCTGGATTTAATTTAGCGTGTTGTGGTGTTGTTTGGTTAAATTGATGGCATGGGTAGTGGCGTTTGGTTGTGGGCAAATGATTGGTAAAGAGTTCATGTCAAATGGGTGCCTAGAGGAGAGATTTCCGACAATTTTCATATTTGCAGCCTGCGAACTTTGAGGAGCAATTCCGACCAGTGTAGTTAATGGATTTAGGAGCTGTTTGTTGCTAATTGAAGAGGAGATGAAGGGCTGTCCACCGGTACCAATGTCCGGCGGCTTTGACGGCCAGAGGTTGCCGAAATTTGGTTGCATTTTGGGCGATTATAAGGGCCAAAAATCGCCCTTAAGGTTGAGACAATTGTAACTTTCGTTGTTTGGTTTTATTGTCAAATTTGCGATTTAGGTCCTTAAGGTTCAATCTTCAACTACTTTGATCCATTAAGTTCCAATTAAAATGAAAAATGCCATTCAGTGACCATTACTGAAATCGAATGATACTTTAGTGACCGTTACTTGAAATTTTAAACTTCAGTGACCGTTTTGTGATTTTGACGTAACTTCAATGACCGTTTGTGAAATTAACCATATAATATAATCGAGTCGTTATTATTCCAACTTATTATGAAGTTTCAAATTCTAGTCACTTATCTTTATTTTGTTTCAACATGATGTTCATATTATACAAACATTTAAAAATTTAGCCCCTGTTTAGCTTACTTTAAATTTCTCATTCTCATTCTTCTACTTATTTTCAACCATACATTCTTCAATAAAATAATATTTTCCATCACATCAATAACTTTTCCTTCTTTTTCAACCACTAATTCCCCATCAATCTACTATTCCAAAATACATTCTNTTTGTTCTAATGATTTGTGGCTGTGTTTGTTTGAGTTCTAAACAATGTTTCATTAGTGCCCCCAAGAATTACCAATGCATATGGTCTAGTTTAGTAATAAATTACTCTGAGCTTGTGTCTTGTTCTCCTTGCCCCTGTTTGGCTCACATTAAATTTCTGATTTTCATTCTTTTACTCATTTTCAACCACACATTCTTCAATAAAATAATATTTTCCATCACATCAATAACTTTTCCTTCTTTTTCAACCACACATTCTCCATCAATATACTATTCCAAAATACATTCTTTCAAAATAATATCCATCAAACACATTCTTACTAGTATTTTTGAGAGTAGATCCTATCTATAAGATGAAGTAAATGACAAAATGCGTAGAAAGAATTTGACAATTGTATAAATTGAAATTAGTCAATTCTACAACAAAAATAAGTATGAAATATCAATAAATTAAACAAAAAATAATTTATAGCTGAATCCTTTAAGTATTTAATTACTAGTAATTAATTAAAAAAAGAAACGCACAAAAGAGTAAAAGACAGAAGAAAAAACCCGGCAAACCTACCCGGTCCGGAATACAATATCCCCATAACCAAACAGCCCTCAAAAGCTAATTAGGGTTCCCAATCCCGCGTCTCTTAAATCACAAAACCCTAACCCTAACCACCAACAACCCCTTCAGAGAGAGAGAGAGAGAGAGAGAGGACAGGAGAGGAGAGGAGAAATGGTGACATACAGGGTAATTCCCATTAATCTCCCTTCTTATGATGGAAGATTTATGTATTTATACTTGTTTGTATGTGTATATATGAATTTGTGTGTTTGATCATGAATTGGGGTTTCCAAACGAGGATTTATAGGCTTTTATGTGTTGTACATGGTGCAGATTCATCAGTACCAGGTGGTGGGGAGAGCTCTGCCGACGGAGACCGAGGAGCACCCGAAGATCTACCGTATGAAGCTCTGGGCCACTAATGAAGTCCGTGCTAAGTCTAAGTTCTGGTAGGATCCTCTTCCTCTTCTAAATATACACGTCTGTTGTGTGTAGCTATATACTTTATCGAAGTATAGGGTTTGAGATCTGCTATTGTTTATTAAGGTATTTTTTGAGGAAGCTTAAGAAGGTAAAGAAGAGTAACGGTCAGATGCTCGCTATCAATGAGGTATTTTTTTTTGCACGCATATATATAATCAATCAGTATGCTCATATGATTATGTTAAACTCGAAAGAACACATACTAAAACATGGTAGTCAAGTCAAATTATGGAAGTGTCAATAGGGAAAAAAATTATAAAGAATTTATACAGTGTGTGGTTGTATGCCTTTTAATCTGTAATTTACGAAGTTGAGGGAATATGTATGCGCATACAGTTGGAAATGCCGCTTCTTGTTTTGTTTCATATTCAAATGCTGGCTAAAAGTTATTGAATAATATGAATGTTCTTGCTGTTAATATTGTGGAATATCATTATATTAATTATTAATATGCCTCAAACACTATGGAATGTTAAACATCGATAAAATAATTTTACTGAAATATACAAGCATATGAATGACCGGTCGTGCTTCATGTTCATCACTATTTACAGATTTGTTTATCAACAGATGAGGTGGCAAGATTTGATTGGGTCAAATCTCATCAACCACAAAAAAAAAAAAAAAAAAAAAAAAACCAAAAAAAATTTTT
>CAIGRL010099551.1:0-10134 GCA_903798325.1 Fraxinus xanthoxyloides
CCCCTTTGTGTTCTTCAAGTTTGAATGGAAAATATTTGTGCTTTAATATTTTCTGCAACAAGGCTTGATTAATCCTTCAAACCATTTGCCGAAAATCCTTAAACATCTCAAATTTATTAGAGTAGGGACAAATATAGTTTGAGGACACCGATTACGCATTTGAGTTTTTTATTTTGATTCCGATTTATTCATATTGTTGCTGCACATTTTTGTGAGTTTCTTCTCTAACCCCGGTTGTATTTTCAACATAAACCGTAACAAGGACATATATGTATGCATAAATTGACTGCCATTAATGAGATAAATGTAATCTAATCAGGTAAATATTACCAGAAAGCATAATAATACAAATAACCAGAAGGGAAAAAGTATGTTACACAAAATGATAAGAATACAACCACAGGAAATAACAGTTGGTTGAGGAAAATACTGCAGCAATTACTTGGAAGTTGTCAAATTTTTTTTTTTTTGACTTAATTGATCTCTCTCGTGTGAGTGAGTGTTTGTGGTATTTGATGTGCTCGAAAACGTGGAATGAGATTGATGATTACTCTCGCAGAAACGATATTATCCTATACTTATTGGAACCATAAGCCTACATATCTTGATACAGATACAACTCTTCACAAGGCAATGTTTTTAACGAAACGATCCATTCAAAGCAATTTCATTTAAAAATGAGGTACGGCGTCGTAACAAATGTACTTTTAGTACAAGCAATTTCAATGGAAATGTATCTATTCATCTACTAAATGAGTGGCATTTGAGCTAAGCTTAACAATGCATGCTTATAGTTCTAATGCATTTATTTCAGCCACACAATAGAAATTAATTTCTTTTTACTTTTCCTCTCCGAAAACCACTGTTAAATTTTTTTTATTTTTTTTCATGTTCCGAAAACCTCTGTTTAATCAGTTATCCCCTGGAATTTTGCTAATAAAATGATGATTTTGTAAAAAATAATATTTTGATCCAAATTAATGAGTTTGACCAGTAAAAACGCCTGAAATAAAAGGTGGAGATCAGAAGAAGTATAAGTAGATTGGGGGAAATTTTAGAACTCTGATTAATGATAATCAAATTAGGGTTAAAGATTTATAAGTTGATAGAAATTAATGAATTTGACCAGTGCAAGAAAAACAAAATTTGTAGATACAAAGCTAGCCAAAAATGCCTGGTAAACTACAAAATGTGGAGATCAGAAGAAGTTGGCACAATTAGAATAGGGGCAACTATAGAACCTTGATTAATGATAATCAGATTAGGGTTAAAGATTTATAAGTTGAAATAAAAAGGCATGGCTGTAATAAAAAGTTCTTTCTAAAAAAAAAACCTTAAAATTCCCACTGTACAGCATCTTCTTCCATCATTGATCACCACAAAATTATTAAATTCTTTAGCACAAGTAACCCTTTTAGATAAACAAGAAAATGCTACAGTAACCAGTAATTACCTGAGATCCATGAAAACGAGCATATTATTAAAAGCTGTACAGCAATCCTATCCAAGTCGAAGCTCCAAATCCAATTCCTCTTCTTGACTTGTCACCTGTTTCTTCTCCAAATTTTCCATTACCGTTGGCACAAATTCTAAGCTCAGATTCATGCGCCAGTCATCCCCAATTTGATTCGCTTGATGTTGATCAAGGTCATCATCAAGAGAATTTTGTTGATAAAAGGGTCTAGCACTAGACGTGGATGCTGGAAAATACGTTCTATAATTCAATGATGCCTGATCATGAGATGCAATATACTGTACTGGTTGATAACTGGAAAGTATCTGCTGGTGGAATCTTGGGACTGTGTAATTTTCTTCTTGCCTATTGGAATTGGTGGAAGTAGGTTTGTTCCTTGCTCTATCTTTCCTGTGGATATTCATGTGGCCACCCAAAGCCTGTGCAGTATTGAACCCTCTCTTGCAAAACACACACTCATACAACCGGCCTACGCCAAGATCGATCTCGTCTTGCTCTTTCTGCTCAACTTCTTCACTCGAGTTTAAAGATTCTTCTTGATGATTCGACTCCATTGAAAATATCCTTTTCTTAGAAAATCTCGAAGTAGAAATACTTATATGGTTTTCTTGGACTGAAATAGGGAATTAAGGAGAGGGGCTCGAGGATTACAGCAAGGGAGTATACAGAAAAGACAATTTAAGGGCTTAGATATTTGATTTGTGCTCAGGTTGAAGGTGTGGGGAAAGAAGACATTTGGGACACCGATTTTGATTTTTATTTATAGACTTATTCCCCTACAGGCCGGCTGCTAGATCCTTATTTCGGCAGACGCGCACATCATTTTTTGAATTAATTGCTTTATTTTTCACACTTTTGTAACGTTGTTTACCTTCTCCTGTAGATGAAGTCCAAGTTTCCTTCTAGGTTTGTCCTACATATGGTCAAGAAATGTCGCCCTAGCCCTAGGAACAATATCTACATCCCGTTTGAAAAGTGTTTATAAACGTTTAAAATTATAAGTAGACTAGAATTTGACAAAACTCTCAAATCGAACCCGAATTGATCAGAATCGTTCGGTTCTTTTTAGGTTAAATACCTGAATGATATCTGAATCGAGAATCGACGAGTTTGGTTCGCTTATCAATACCAAATTATTTTTTTAAATAACTTGCTAACTAATTAATTTAATCCAAATCAAAAATGTGATTTTAGTATTTCTAATTTTCAGCCAAGCTCAACTTAATCAATTTGACCTAAATTTTACCGAAATCTCTTATTCTACCGTTCTATTATTGTGAACTAGCCATTTTCCTCTTCCTGTGATTTTAACTGTCAAATCTATAAGGAATTCAATAAAGAGAGGCGTAAAAGATATCACGAGATTGAATTACGTTATTTTGTAAAAGTTAATATTGAATATGTCATAGTCGAATTAATATAACGTTGTTGTAATATAAAAAAAAATTAATTATTGTACAGAATCCCGTAACCGAATATAATCGAACCGAATCTGAACCCCAACTCGAACCCGAACGATTCCGTAATTAAATTTAGACGCGACGATTTTATTTACTTAATACCCAAAAATTTCGGGTTTCGTTCCATTACCATGCCCACCCTAAAATAGACAGAAATAAGTGAGTGATAAGTGTATACTATTTATGAATTTTTAAAAATGTGTGAATAAACAGCGATTTGTTTATTTATAAAGTTTTTATAAACATGAACCAAAAACAGACTCAACTAGTCTCGTCACAAATTTTGCAATTGATTAAAATATAAAGTGATCATAATGGTATTTGTTCGTGCGCGCGCGCACCCACGCACACATATAATTCTGGGTTTTTCGTGATATCTTTACATTCTATAATTATATTTTTAACAATTTAATTGCATAAAATAGTATACATTCTTGCTACCTTTGTTAATTTCTAACCTTGCTAATGAGGTTTCTCTTTGTAATTCATTTGGACAAAACAAATTCTCATATTTCCTTTAGTGTATCTGTTCCAATTATCTAATAATGTACACGGAGTTTACTATGAAAAGTTTCACTGTTGTCACGTTTTCAATTTTCTTGAAGTGTTATAAATGACTACATACTGATAATCTAATTACCGTTCAAAAAATGAATAGCAAAAATGAAAATTATAATCAGAATATGACTTATGAAAACTAAACCGTCTGAATGTAAATTATTTTATTGCTCAGGCAAAATCTGGGAAGTTTCCTGCATGGAATGGAAAAATAGCAAAAATTTTCTAATTTTGTAGTTAGTACTTGTCGTTTTATGTTATGCAAAGAGTTTCTTGCATCAGATTTATTTGTATATATACCGTATTTATTGTGATCACAATCACCATCTGGTTATTTAATTTTAATTAATTTACTCTAATTGTGATGGCTGAATAAAAGAAAATTTTGTAAAGGATAATAATAATTCATGTTAATGGGCAAAGGGGTGATCTCAGATGCATCAAAATCAATTCGTATAATTAATTTATTTCATCTGCGTCTTATTTTTTGGGTAACAGTTGATGAAAATCCCCTTTCACCTTCTTAATGTTTTCTTGTAAAGCCATAAAAATGTAGTAATGTCTTTTTCGAGGTGACGTGAAAATAAAAACTTTTATGGTTCATACGCGCCATGTACATATAATACATCTAGTCTATTATACGGTGGCGACTAACAACATTAATTCTTTTTACAATGTCATAAATCTATTCCGCGTGTTCGAACAAATAAGAAGTATTTCTCAAATACGTTTCTTGCGGATGGCCGACTTTTTTTCTGGCATCTTTAGTCGAGCTGTTCTACGTATTGAAATTGTGAATTCTACAAGAAAGCTCGAACTCTCATATGTTGATTATAATTTATTATTCTCAAGCGATGTACAATTTCTCTCTTTAACTTACAAATATTATTTTATCCCTCAGAAACTATTTGTATGTAATATAACTAAATCTTGTAATGTACCCCTTTTAATCTTGGCATGACAATATTAATTTTCACACACACACACACACACACACAAACAAAATATTTATATTAACAATGTTATGATTAATAAGCCAATTTGATATTTATCTCATTTCCATTTTTATTTTTTATTTTTTTGTGGAAATGCAATGCTCATTGAGAAAGAGAAAAAAAACTTTCTAAACTTATTAAAGAGAACAAAATATAAATATATTAAATATTTCTTAATTATTTTGGTTGGTTGTTGACTGCTATTTCAATTTTCTCCATGACATTAATTAGCAGCTAGGTCAAATACCTTAAATCTGAATTAATCTAAGGGTCCCTTTTGAGTAATATGAGAATAATCTCTCTCTTGCAGGCCAGAATAGTATTTTAAAGGTAGTTTTTTATTCTTAATTGGCTGGTGTCCTTAATTTAATTTGGGAAAATTAAATATTAATATGGAAAGTGGGAAAACTTTATACATAAATTACGTACTGATTAATATATCAAGACTGTAAGATTTATTTTGATTTTTGCTGTTGACCTGCAGTTTGAAGGGATCCAATCTCCCGCGGAATATATTTTTCAATTACTGATAATCATCATATGGCCACATCAAACATGTTGTCTGCTGCTATTTCAGAAAAGATTAATGATTTAACAAAAATTAATGATTTCCTAACTTGTTTATAATATATCGGTGTTAATTACGGAATTTATAAATTGGTATTTTTCCATCGCTATTACCTCTCATTCTAGTAGCATATATATTATTTGGTCCTTTGGAACTAAGTTTGAAGTTGAGGTCCATAGTTCAAATTCATTCTTTAAGAGTGAGTTGCTACTCTTTGTCAAAGAATGTATACATTTTATGTTGGAAATCATAAGATAGAACGACGAACGTACAATTACAAACTCATTAATCATATAGTATACCCTACTTACCACGTCTAGCAAGTTCAAAATATGAACTACGCCCTAATTATTAAATAAATAAAGTGATTAATACTTCTACTTATGGAACAAGAAGTATTTTCCTTTATCAAACTATGTGAATTTTATGTATATTTCGAGTATATAGATCCATCATTTTCTTTCATTCCCACACTTATCGGGATAATGATACTACTAACAAAATGGTGTCGCATACTTCGTAAATCGTAAAATTTATCGACATATTTTCGTGATTAATTAGAGAAGGTGACTTTAGTGTCTCTCAATAAGAGCGGTCAACATAACATGTCATAGTTTCTATATTTCCTTGACTTGCGGGGGAGACAAAAAGGTTTCGAAGTGGTTAACAAAGAGTATAAGAAGACAAAATTAATCTAATGGAGGGTGGAAAAAAAGTGAATTAATGCTTTGTGATGTGAGAAAAGGGTTTCAAAACGTTGACATGTTCTACATGGAAATTTGTTGGGAAAATGGATTGGTCTTTTACAAAAAAAAAAAAGACAATCACAAGATTTCAATTGAATTCCAATTCCAATTAATATAAAAATACAACTACTACTCACCTCTACCAAATCATGTGTCCTATATTATGATTAATCATTGTCAAATATTGTCCAAATAATACAAAATAATTAAATTAATTAAAAATTAAAGTTTTGGCCTTTTTGTCTTGTTTTTTTTGTTTTCCCTTTCTTTGGCCAAGTAAATATGTTTCATGCAAATTAATGACATTGTGTAATTAAGATGTGAAGTTATTTATTTATGGGTGTAACTGGGTTGGGCTCAAGTTTTAGACAGTTCACACTTCAAATTTATGTATAATAAATAAGTTTTAAATTATTTAAATGAGTTTTTGACAAGTTATAAAAAAAGATTATTATTATTATTATTATTATTATTATTATTATTATTATTATTATTATTATTATTCATACCTATAAAATAACATAATACACTAGTAAAAAGAACCTTCCTTTAGATATTATATAGTGTAATGTAATAGAGAAAATAATGATATAGATTTAATTTTTGTTAAATTGCTCGAAACCATCAAATTTATTGGTTATATACCTTGTCCAATACATCTAAGAATATTGAAGTTGAGAACATTAGGAGCTCATTTGGCACGATTTATACTTCTTGTAGAAGATCTTCTAAAAAAGTTAACTTATGCGAATTTCCTCTAAAACTCTTGTAACAAGACGAAATGCTTTAAGAAATTTTTTAAGTACGTTTAAAATTAGTTTCTTAATTTTAAAAGTAGTTTTTGACTTTTTAAAAGCACTGTTAAACGAGCCTACACCCCAAGAACAGAAAATAAAAGAGCATTTCACACGGGATTAATGTTGTTGAGCCAACGACGAAGAGTCTTCTGAAAAGAAAATTGTTTTTTGTATTATAATAAAATTGGAGCGTGATTTATGTTGTCTATATAATATAAAATATTTGGAGTCTTTGATCACCGGCCGTTCAAACTAATGACTCGTACAGAGAATTATGAAAGGAAAACGAAATTAGAAGAAAGAATCAATTGTGCAGAATGTAATTTTCTTGACCCACTAGCCAGCTCAAGTCAAGTCCAAGTAAACACAGATTAGCAACATTAAACAATATTTTATTGTATAATGGTGAAAGATACACGTAAATGAAAAGTTGGACATGTTGACAAATTCAAATGGGATCAAATTTGTGATAAATTTTCGAGATGGGCTTCTTTTTTATAAGAAAAATTTCCTATTTTCAAAATGAGGCTATTTTTTTTTTTTTAAAAGTAGGAACCCGCAGCCACTACCCGTAAGTACGCATTGGATAAACCTCGATCCATGTGCAGTAGTCCGCAAACCACGCAAGAAAGATAAACCGCACTAAGCAAGCTTGGTGTGACGGGCTCGACCTAAAAAGTATTGACATATGATTCGAACTCGTGACGTTCGATTTTTACGTTCACCTGCTTCACCAACTCTACCATCTCCAAAGGATAAAATGAGGTTTTAGTAGTTCCTAATCCAAAAAAGCAGTACACTAAAATTTGAGCAAAGTCATTTGATAAATAACTAACTTAATATGTGATTTTTTTTAATATTCTATTTCTTAAACATTATAATTTTATATGAATGGGTATTTTTACTTTTGTGAGCTATATATCTTTTAGTCATCCTGTGTCAATTCTTTGCTATAATAATCCACACTTCGACGATTATACGACTACTTTGAGTCACATATATTCATTCCAAAAGGAACGTCTTTTCAGGTCGATTGAAAATGTATTAAATCCAACACAGCGTCGTCGAAAGAGCTAAACTTCTTTTAATGAGCAGTAAGCCTCCTTAAAAATGTGAAATTACAACAAAGCATTTTATGGTTTTTGGATGGTTATGTTTAAACATGAGTAGATTGCTTTGGCGTGTGTGTACAGATGAAAGCTAAGTAGAAGAAATTATGAAAATGAGTGAATGGAAAGTGATTACCATATTAATTCATGGTGGTGACGTTGGCTTTTATCCCATTCCCATGCCTGCCCTCTTCTCTTTCACTAAAACATACCCTTTTGTAGCTTCTTATCCTCTACAAAAACACATCTATTTTGGGCTTCCATTTTTCACCTGTAGTGGGGAACTTCCACACTATTTGTTTACATATAGTTTCTCTACTTGTACATCTTATTTGCAATATGATTGGACATATCAAGTGTAAAAGAAAATAAATATTAAATCGGATGCCGATGACCACACCTAGGAGATCGAAATCCTATTGGTTATTCGATTATGGGCGTGTTCAGTACTTATTAAAATCGAAAAATTATTCATTATTGTTGACTTTTATTAGACGAGTAAGACTCAATAACAACTATATTTTCAATTTTAATTGGATTTTGAGCTATACCAAACACGCCATATATTACTTATACGTGGATCTTAATTAGAAGCATACTTAGATCCAAATTACATTTTAGCTCAATTTGTCGGCATTTCAGTTTTCGGTCGATAGAGCGATTCTACTAATCCAAAGTAATAAAAGACTTCCAAGTAAAACAATAGTTGTGAAGCCCTCATGAATTTGGACAAAATCCCTTCATTTTAAAGCTCAAATAAATGATCGTTTTCTTATTTTCCGAAATATATGTGAACTCTAGATTTTTATAAGAATTAATTTCCAGAAATCTTGCACAAGGTTTTATTTCATGAGATTTGCACAACTATCAGTTTATTAATTAAATTGCGTACTTCTTTTCTTCATTTTTCAAGTTCGAGTATTCTTTACAAATCAACAAATGTGGATAGTTTTCACTATATTCATAACTGAGAACAACAAAGTAAGTAATGTGGATATATATAATGGTAAAGAAAGAGTTACTTTTTGAAAAAAAAAAAGGAAAAAAGAAAGAAACATGAACCCTAATTTACTTTTTTGTCTTTCCAGCTTGGCCAAACATGCTAAAAAAATCATATATATCATGAACCCCAATTTATTAGCCATATATCAATTTCCATAAAGGGAAAGGCATCATAACACTGACACCCAAAAGTTTATTGGGAACATGCAAAGGAACAGATATGTTGGAAACTGATATATATCCCTTCCATTTGTACAGACCAAAATACCATTGCAAGTATGACAAGCATAAAGTACTAGGACTACCAATTTATCCTCCCTTTATGCTACACAACAGTATAATATACTGTGTAGTCTTAGTGTGTGTGTGTGTGTGTGTGTGTGTGAAACAGAAAGAAATATTCTTAAATGTTCTCTCCATGATATCATATGAATTGTCCTGTATTGTTCTTTTTTTTTTTTTGTATGGAAATTTAATGATTCGTGGGAAGACTGAGTCAACTTGGGTTTAAATCTTGCATTTGAAGTACTGAAATATCCTATGCAGTTCATTACCTTTAATCATTGCCCTTTGCTTCTTGGAAAAACGAGCCTATCCAATTCTTGCATAATTTGCTTCTAACTCATCTACTTTTACCAGAAGTTGATGACTTTTTTGTTGATCTTTTGAAATTGAAAAGACTGAATGCGAAATACGGTGAAGTAGCTCCCAACTGGTGGTGGAAAGACTCATTTCATGGGTACCCCGTACCCCTGTGGTTCTCATAAGTCATGATATCTGCGACTCATTTGATGTATTATTCTTAAAGTACACACATTAAGGAAACAGTGTTGTACACGATTGTCTTATCATAGAAGATACCTGAATTACATGTAGAAATTGTCTAATTCTATGCATTTTGAAAGCAAAGAATAATTTTCTATTTCGTCCGTAAATGGATTAAAAAAAAAAAAAAATGACACTGCTGGAAAGAACAACAATTTAAAGAGAGAAATTCTACTAAAAATTAAGAGAATATTACTACTAAATATAATTGTGTAGTGGAAACTGGAAACTCAGACAGAACTTTGACAATATTAATGATGAAGTAATACGCATACACTTTTTCAAAATCAAACCTTAATTTACTAATCTACACTCCATTTGTAGATTCCTAGATATTAGTGAAGAAAATGTTGGTAAATCCACAAGCAGCATCCCATTAATCACAAAATGTTAAAGGCTAAATCTTGTAATAAACATGTTAAAATCAAATACAAGATAGTCTTTGGAAGTCTTAATCTAACTAGTGTAACCAAGCCTCAGCTCCAAGTCCAAATCCTCCTTTGCATGTTGTACTAAAACCCTGTTCAAATCCTGCTTAACTAGCTCTTTTGCCTTATAAATCCTAGGATCATTGCTTTTTGCAAATCCCGCGAGATCGTC
>CAIGRL010099578.1:0-21461 GCA_903798325.1 Fraxinus xanthoxyloides
TCAAATTCATCAAGAACAAGAAGCAAATTCCTATATTTTGAGAGAAGAGATCAAACCTTCACAAGGAATCGAGATCAATTACAAGAAATTAAATATTGGGCTTGAAGATCAACTTCTTTTGAAAAAACAAAACACCTAATTATTATCGTCACACCATCTTATCCGTTTATCATTGTTCTTCAGTCTGTCCAATAAGCATTATTCATCATTGTATATCAGATTTTGAGACTCAACAAACTAGTTTTATAAAAAGGATTGAATAATAATACTGGAGTGCATTTGGTATATTTTAAAACATAACTAACAAAATGGAAGAAAATATAAAAACAAGAAACAATGAGAAAATTGATGAACAAACTCCAGAACAATTGACTATAATAAAAAATATGATAACTAGAAATACCTCTATCAAATCTAAATAGAGAGAAATTTGAATGTTGAATATTAATGCTAGCAATTTATGCCTTGTAACATCTAACATCTATTCATTTATGCCATCATCTCCTCTATATAAAGAAGGGTCAATGAGATTAAATTTTTGAATGTTTTGAGTAACTTATGTCATCCTACGCTTTCAAAAATTTCCCTCACTTTATCATTCCTATTCCACTTTTATAACAAATATGTGTTGTTGCTTAATTATAAACTAGCAAGATTATTTTTGTTAAACATTATCACCTGTGCTTGTTAATTTCATATGCCATTGTAAACTTGAGTCAGAAATCTTTATCATGACCAACATTGAGACATAGTATCTTCTTAATGACAAGGATCACATACTCATGATGAAAAATGTTTGTCATCATCATAGGCTAAAGTTACAGATTCTTTAACTATTCACATGTAGTCCTTTTTGTTCCTTCAAGTAATATTTCAATTATAAAACCAATAATGCCTTAATAATTACTTTTGGTGACACCTAATAATTAACACGATAACTTCGAAGTATAACTGTGTTTTTAACCTCTTTTACATTGCACGGTCGTTTTGATATTTGTTTTGTTACATCAATCTTTCCGTCAATGGTGGCCAGTGGAGTTAAAACTTAAACGTACATATGAAGTCTTGAATCGCACGTCTTTTCTATCTACTTCAGTTTACATCAATTAATGTTTGATAAATTTGAGGTAAATTCTTTTGTTATAATCCTTCGCATCAATGTATCGCTAATTGCATTGTTAGTGAGATAGTTTAGTGATTTCCATCAAGTTCAAACTTTTTCTTCTCAACCCTGTATCTCTTTACCTGTAGGAATTAGAAGATCACTTCAAGAGTTCATTTTGCATTCAAGTGTCACATTGAAATCAACAAGTACCTACAAATAATCACGTTTACTCATTTGAAAAATTAACAACCCGTATGAAATAAACATTCATACGCGTAGTTGAAGTCGATTCTTTCATTATTGATAAGTATATTTTATACATTTATTTGGAACTAAAACTATAAACATTTAGTACATTTACGAAAAAGGAGCAAAATCTAAAGTTTGGAAACTGAAGTGTACATACTCAAAAGTTGTGTCGAAACTCATGATGAAAATTTGAAAATGCTAAGAGTCAATTGGATGCAATTAGAAGTCAAAAGAAATGAAATATGACCAAAACATTTTCACAAATTAATTTCTAACCGCATAAGGATGTTCCAAATTTTACTAATTATTATGTTAAATAAAAACTCATTGAACTTTCTCAATAATAATTTAGTTTCTCATTAATATTTGATACATTAACATTACCTTAAAAATATCAAAGCTCATACATTGTACGGGCATTTAACTAGTATATATTAAAAGTCTTGAATATCATTCATTTAAAATGTCTAAAATGCCCAATTTGAACTCAAAATTTATCAAATTCTCCAAGCATAAATCTCCACTTCCATTCTCACTTTTCATGCCCAAATTAAATAAAACCAAAGACAAAAGGCATGCTACCTCTTTAAACGTTTGAGTGCCAATTTAACTAATTTCATTCACATGTATCCAATTAAAAATTAATAAAAATAAGTTTTAACTATATTTGTAATGAAATTGAAAGCATGTGACCTAAAAAGCATGTTGTCATTATAAATAGTTTCATAATGTTTTAACTATTTCGAGCCCGTTTGACGCACATTATTTTGGCCAAAAAATGCTTTTTCCTTTCAAATTACGGGGGCCCCATTGCTGCCAATTTTGATCAAAAGGTAATGATAACATAAATTACGAAGCTGTCCTTATGGATTGTGAAAGTGAGCAGTGAACATCATTCAATGAGGGCATTATGGTTATTGTGTTCAACTGCATGGCTGAGAGTTGCACATAAAATGTCAGGAACCTTATTGTAACAATGTTCAAAAAATTTCTACAATTTGCCCGAAATGGGAATCAAACAGGGGCTTCATATCCATTTGTCTTTTTATTCTCTTGTACTCACATGAAAATGAACACAGGCAAGTTTTCACTAGGGGTGAACACGATTCAGTTTTGGCGGGTTGTGCTATTTTTTCAATTCAAGCCATTTCAAAACTAAACCATTAAATTGTGGGTTGATTCGGCTTTAATCCACAGTTTACCTATCGATATTATAGTAATATATTTAAAATAAGTTAACATATATATTTAAACAAGAACTTATAACGTTAAATATTAAAATACGTTCATATTGTTTGATAAGACACATATACGACGACATGATATTGGAATAAAATCTAGAAGAGGTATTCTACATAGTGAATGTGTCCTATAACCATGCTTGAATTTCAAGAAATTCACTTCAAACTACTCTTGAACGTGTCAATCTAGATGATAGACATCAGTGTTATATAGCAAGGACTAGCCATTATTAAAATCAAGTTTTAGAGTTGTGTCTCAAAAATCTCTATCAATTTTTTTTCTAGTCTCGGTCTTCTTTGTTGTTTTTGAAAACTTCTTCTATTAAGATGAGAATGATTTTATTTATAATCATGATGATGGAACATTGGTAATGTGACATCCCATTATCTCTCACATCTCTCTCTCTCTCTCTCTCTCATAAAGATTGAATTATCCAATCCTATTATTCCACATAGACTGCCACATCACTGATACTTCACCATTATAATGATAAATAACATTATTCTTGAGATAATTTCTTGATATTTGTCATAAAACTTCAAGATGGGCAACGAGGATGCTCTCCCAGATGAAAAATCTTGTCAGTCTATGGGATATGAAGGAATTCGTATTCTTGTTGTCAACAATAATTTTACGTGAAATGATTTTCTTGGATGAAATACTTCAACACTGCACCCATGAAGGCATTTGCCGAATCTACACTAAAAAGAACACTTAATTTTGTACTATGAAATTAAACTTGAGTTCTTTGTTTTCCTTAATTAAATCGAACTTGAACTAGATGTTACGAGATGCAAGGTTTTGATGTTATATTATGTTTATGAAGAAATAGAAAGTAACAACTTGATTAAGGGTTGTTCTTCTTTTTTAAGTATTGCATAATAGAAATACTTTGGATGTTCTAAAAATGACGTGGGAGAGGAAGGACACTTTCAATATGGTTTTAACAAATGCTAACAATACATCCCAAACAAGTTTAACATCCCTACCATTTGTAAGATAACATTCAAGCAATATTAACAAAATCTTAAATTTTCAAGTTTCCCTTTTATTCGCTTTAATCTTTATGTCGAACAAAACTTCAATTTCGTTATAGTTATGCATCTAGAAAAGTGGTACTTCAAGTTTCCTCCTTAATAAAATTAATTTTTAATTAGTTTTTTTTAAAAACAGTTATGTTTGAATTTGTGTGATTTTTGAAAATCGAAATTTAAACCAAACCATTTTGAAACAATTTAGTTCAATTTGAGGGAAAATTGCGGGTCTACGTAGACGTGAACCAAGAGTTTCAAACCAACGAGTTCAGTTCGATTTGCGCGTTTCGCAATTTTTTGTATAACCCTAGTTTTCACTATATTTAGAGTAAGACCGAGACCCTGTAACTCAAAATGGCATGCTACTATTTTAAATGATTGGGCGTCTTGTCAACTAATTTATATCCATTTACTTTATTTTCACTCATATCTAAATAAAAATTAATGAATGCAAGTTTTCATTACATTTGAACATCACCGTTGACACAAAGTTCACGCGATAATAACCAACACTATTATTTTGTAGGTAAACTGCACTAGACTTACGAACTAAGGTAAGTAACTCAAATTAGATTATATTCCTACTATGAGATAAGATATTCAACAAATTAACTTGTTTAACTTGTACAAGTCTTCTAAAATGTCCCAAGATAGGATCAACTATTTTTGGAAAGAAATCAAGACCTCGTGACCCAAAATGACATTATGTTGTTCCAAAGGACTAGATATAGTGTTCTAACTATTTTTGTGTTCATTTCACTTTATGTTCACTCATATTTATTATGAAAATGAATGTATGCACGTTTTTATTACACTTGTATACCAAGGTCTATACAAAAATTCATCCGATACGAGTAGCAAACTACTCTAGACTTCACTATGAAGGTAACTAAGTAACTTAAGTTCTATATATTCCAAATATTAGATAAAATACTCAAAAAATTAGATTGTTAACTTGTTTAAGTCTTCTAATATGTTCAAAAATATGATCAAATAGTTTTGGAGTAAAATCGAGACCAAGTTACCCTAAACGACATGCTGTCGATTTTAAACGATTAGGTGTCGTTTCAACTATTTTGTGTTCGCATCGCTTTATGTTGATTCTTGTTCATATGAAAATAAACGAATGCAATTTTTCATTATATTTAGATATCAAAGTCCTAACAAAAGTTCATGGGATAGTGACAAACAATATTGTTGCATGAGTAAACTACAGTAGGTTTTACTATGAGTGAAGGTAAGTAACTCGAATTCTATTATACTCCAATTATGAGATAAGATACCCCCAATAAATTAGGTTGTTTAATTTGTATTAATCTTTAAAATGGTGTCCGTTTCACTTTATGTTCTCTTGTTTCCGCATAAAAATTAACGAATGAAAGATTTCACTACATTTGGACACCACAATCAATAAAAAGTTCATGCTATAATGATAAACACTATTGTTCGATAAATAAAAAATACTATGTTTTACTATGAACAAAAGCTAACTTAAATTCCATAATATTTCAGTTATAAGATAAATTACACAAACCCCATGCTCAACACAACATAATGGCATGAAAAATAGTACTAGGAATTTAGAATGTCCAATGATGCACAATAAATGACAATAGCTATTGAAAATAATAGGGAACTCTAAACCCGCCTTTGTGCAAGATTCATCCACTTATCTTTATTAAGAACTTGGTGATGTACTCAATGAATATTTATAGTTTTTCTTCCTACATTATGAGTAGCTAAATCCTTTATTAGGGCGAACATTATAATTTGTTTGAGACCCTTTATTTCTTTTATTCATAATTCTAGTTCTTTCAAAGCACAAGTTTTGATTTCATTCATGAGTCAATGCTTTGAATTACTTTGTCAATAATTCAATGATTTTATGAATCTATTACGAATCGAGAGGTGTGTTTTAGATTTAGACCACATAGTAAAATTTAATAATTTAGTATAAAACATAGAGATACTTATGTTAATTATTGCGCTAATTACATGAATTCTTATAACAATAATTACGCTTAACTAATATTGATTCACATACATATATGAAATGATTTAGTTAAAGAGACCCAATGAGAACTCGAGATGTGTAAATTGAATACGATAGAAGAATTTGATCGAGCACTACATTAAATTTGTAAATCTTTA
Source organism: Fraxinus xanthoxyloides (assembly GCA_903798325.1). Classification (NCBI taxonomy): domain Eukaryota; kingdom Viridiplantae; phylum Streptophyta; class Magnoliopsida; order Lamiales; family Oleaceae; genus Fraxinus; species Fraxinus xanthoxyloides. The sequence goes on from CAIGRL010099578.1 coordinate 5,782, forward strand.
TTTAAGAATTAAAGGTAATTTATAGATTAAATTGTGAGCCCTAATATCATTCTATATTTGAAATCCTAATTCAAATTTTGTTACATTTGTATATATTTTAGTTATTAGTAATAGCTAGATCAAACAATCGCAAAAATAATACTTGTTTTCATTTGTCAAATAGGAGTTGAAATAGTATATTAAGAATAAAGTATAATTCTCGTGGAAATGATAAGCCAAACTCAAAGGTTCATTATAATGCTTGTACGATATTGTACACTTGGATAGAAAAAAAATGCAACATTGATTTTTGTCATTTGAAGTGCTTCTATTACACAACGTGATCATTGTATACCAGTAGATAAGTGTGGAAACCGTTACTACCTCTACGGGGCGTTATCATTTTTTGAAAAAGTATTCGACTCTTATCTCGACTTGAGTTTTTTTTTCTGTTGCATTCAATTTTCCTACATTTCTAGTAAGTCAAAATTATGGCCAATTTTATTTTGCACGTTGTTGCATGTGCATTCTAGTGTAAGAATTTAAATTTTATCCACTTTACCGACAATCTTAATATGATAACTAAGTATTACTTTTAGGGAAAACTGCAGCAAGATACCAAACCTTTTATTTAGTTGCAAGCTTTGTCCAAATATTTCATTTATACCATCTAAGGTACAAAACCTTTAAAAAATTGTAGGTCCAGTCCAAATTCACGGTTTCTGTCTATTTGACTACAAATCATTAGTTGACTAGAGAAATGAAAAAAAGTTAATAATTTTCCCTAAATAGACAAGGGTAATCTAGACAGTGCACACTTCCCCTTCAAAATCAAAAAAACATCGGTTACTCTTCCTCTAATCATCCAACATGGAACTTGTGAAAAACCACAAAGATGAAAGGTACAAAGAAGAAGATGATCTTCCATCAGATATTGCAGCCCATATTCGAGGCTTTCTTCCCCAACCTATATTTGATAAGTGTTCTCTTTTTTCCCATTTATGGTATGAACATTGTGATTACAAGTCATGCATATAGATTGTCTTTATGTATTGGAAAATGTGAAAATGTTAAGTGATTTGATAACTTGGGAGTTAATATACTATGTAATAGCAAGTTCTGTACATGTGTATTGTTTGAATTAATAAGGTTAGGGCTTGATTATTTTTTTCATTTTTTTTCCAGGGAAAATACAAAGTATTTTAGCATACGCTTACATCATGGTGAAATTTTATTTGGAAAGATGAGGAATTTTATGTACGATCATGGTAAAATAAGTTATCTAGATTACATCGACCCTGATTTCTTCATCAAATTTCTTTGGACAATGTTATGAAGATATTGGGATATTCTGGTAGAATAAGATATCTGTACACCATGGAGAGGAAGAGATTGAATTAAACATCACTTTCAGATTTCATGAATTTAATAAAACTGATTGGTGAAAATAGGATGGCAGAATTGTATTATTTGCATGTAGTTGAGGTTTTGGAGTTGCCACGGAATGAAATAGAACATAAGGATGTTTCCATGGTTGATTGTAAGACTAGAAAGGAGTTGGTTAATGTTCAAAAGTTTAGAACACATGATGAACCAATGGATGAGAAGCAACCATGCTATGCTATTGAGATTTATGATGATTCATTAGAAGGTGATGACTTGTACATAAATGATGAAGTAGATGACAAGGAAGAAGATGAAGTAGCTGGTCTTGGAAAAATTGATGTTGGTAAAACAGAGGCAGAGATTGGAAAAACAAATTTTGATTTAATTGAGGCTAAACCAGGAGTTGGTGTGGATTTTGATGATGGTTTTGAAACAGACTTACTTGTGTTGCACGCTGGTGAAATTGATGTACAGTTTTCTGAATCACAGGTGCAGGTTGCTGAACCTGATGTACAAGATGGTCAATCAGAGCTGCAAGATAGTGAAACTAAAGTGGAACATGGTGAATCAGAGGTGCAGTTGATAGCCCAAGAATGACTAATCAATAGGGGTAAATTGATTTTTAGTTCTTTTAGAAAAATTAATCTAAATTCAAGCAATTGAAAAATTAATCTAAATTCAAGGAAGTAAAGATTAAATAGATCAATTCAAATAATAAGTGCAAATATAAAAGCGATAAGTAAAAGAGAGAGATAATGCAAACGATATAATTATGGAGGTTTGATCCAAAACAATGATTTACGTCATCCGTTACCAAACTTTCCAGCACGAGTAAGGTCTTTTCACTATGTTGATTGATTTAGGTGCAATCCAACCCTTTACGATGTTTTTGGTGACTTACAAATAAGGAGCACTTATCCTTATACAATGTTTAGTTTTGCGGGAGCTCAACATGACCAATACTATTGAGCTTTACTGGACCTTACCCACACGGTGACTTACAATATGGAGCGCCGATTCTTATACAATATTGATCTTTACGAGACTTCAACACGATCATTTATCAAAGTGATTTTATAACGGAATTCTCCTCTTGATAAATAATACACATAAGTTAAGTAGTAAGAGAGGTTAACATTTCGATGAATAGCAACACGTGATAGGTCAAGTGTTAGATGAAAATTTTGATAAATATAATAGTTGAAAATTAGATTCAACCAATTTGAATGTTTTAATGAGAAGATGAAGAAGAAGATTCAAATGCAATTTGAACTAATGAAAAGATGAAGAAGAAGAATCAAATGAAATTTTAGTTCAAAAAAATTTCAAAAAAATTCTCTCTTTTAATGAATGATTGTAATAAATTAAGTACTGCAAAAGAAATGAGAAGCTATGATGAATATGATGATTTTACAAGTTTGATTCAATCAATCAAAGATTTCAATATGAAAGAAGTAGAAAGGTTTATGCAATATAAATGTGAAGATCTTATTCAAAAATATATATCTCTTTTAAAATTGATATAAACAAGTTAAGCACAAAGAGAGATAAAAAAAAAAGTTTGACGAGAGAAATGATTCAAAAAGTTTGGTTCAATAATCAAAGTTATTGCTATGAAAAAAATAAATGAAATGAATGCAAATGTAAGTTTAAAGCAATCTCTCAAAAGATATATCACTTTGTTACTTTTGATAAATGTTGTATTGAATGTAAGAAGTAGAGGCATTTATAGAGTTCAAAATATCAAAAAATCTGGAAGTTCAGGTTGGTAATGAAAAAATGAAAAATGATAGGTTGGTAATGAAAGACAATGTACTAAGAAAGTGAAACTCTATTATGATAATATGGACCGAAATAGATGATAAAGAAAGTTGAAGGATTGAACTAACTATTCAAATAATATTACTATAATCATCCAATTCGATCCTTCAACTTTTTTTTATCATCTATTTCTGATAAGTACGTTTTTACACACTTATTTTACTGTTAAGAATTGAAAATTGTTGGTTAATATGTTGGAATATGGCTTAATTTTATGCAATTTATGTTTTGCGAGACAACATGATGAATATAGCGGAATTGGGAAGAAATAAGGGAAAATGGACCAAAATGAAAGAAAATGAGAGTTTAGGGACTAAATCGCAATATACAAAAGTTGGTTCGGAAGGCTAAATGGGGATTTGACGTTGGAAGCTAATTGGTTAGACAATAGGCTTTGGATGAAGAATTGGAGAAAAGAATGCAAAAATAGCAAAAAAAAGGAAAAATCCAAAGTTTGAGGACCAAATTGAAAATACTCAAAGTTGATTCGGACCACAAATTCTTTGAAGATTTCTAGGAGAGAACTTGATGTAATTTAGACTCAAAAATGAATGGAATATGATCAAAATATTATCAAAATCAACTTCCAATTCACACAAGACATATTCCTAATTTTTAGTTGAAGATTGAGGCCCATTTTTGGCATAGTAAACCTCCTAATTGGAAGAAATCTACTTTAATCAAAGTTTTATCCCTTTGAGTTATCTTTTCAACTCACTTTGAATCACCGAATTTGGATATTGGAAGAAAAAGTTATGACTAAAATACTGACTGCTGTGTAGAGACAAAAAATCCGCGTGCGAATGTAACTTTCCTTATTCAATTAAAACTCTTTTGGAAACCAATTTGGATGTGATTTCTATCCAATTTTCAAATTCTACAAATACTTAATAGAAGAAAATATCATGGGAACTCGTCCATACACTTTTCTCTCATATTTTGACTCAAGAACTCCATGATGAACTAAATAATTTGGTGAATCAAGGGAGGAACTCATTGGATTTTTTTGATTTCATGTCTTTTATTTATGTAATTTGTCATTTTTCTTGTTAAACAATTCTAGGTTTATATTCTCTCTTCATAAATTTATTTTGAAATTGATTTAACTCTTATTAGATTTTGCATAGACATAGTCATGCTTTTCTATCAAAGGATTGAAATACTTGTTGAAATTCAATTTCATTTATTTTATAGGTGTCATTATTTACTGCCTTATACTTGATGTATATAGTCGATTTATAATCTGATTTCAATAAATAATTGTAGGAAATAGTTAGAGAAAATCTAGATTCTAGGGTTACATTTAAATTAAATTGATTTTTAACGATAAATCTTCCGATTAGAGCTCCGGGGATGAAAGCCTCTAAGTGAGTTATAAAAAATGAGTAATTGACGTTAAATGATCGATCCAATTGAAGGAATTCCGACGCTTCACTGTTTTAACTCGTAGATTTTAATTTCATTACTTGGTCCATTGATATTTAAATTTTATTTCGAAAAACAAATCATTTTCAAACAATACACGAAAACCCTAATTTGTTGAACCCTTGAGTATTTTTCCATCTCCATATGGAATTGACAACCTAACACTGTACTACAATTACCGCGTTATTCTTTGGGCGTAATCAAGTTTTGGTTCCGGTGCTAAGGAAACAGTACCAAACACTAAGGGATCGACTGAAAATGATGACATCGTTCATTTACTGTTGTTTTTAGTTAATTTAATTTTCTTATTTCTTATTTTTATTTTATTCTCAAATAGTTCTATTTTTTCTCATATTTTATGAGTAGGGATCAAGACGAGCAAGGAAGCTCTACGGAATGTTCTTTTCCAGTATTTTGATCTCTTTCTAACCATATCCTTGATACTACATCTATTACCATGAACACCACACTACACAACACCTGACTGATTGTGAACATGGCGATATGCCTTTTAGGACTTTACAGGATTATCTTCACCCCACACGCACATCCACGCTGTCATACATAATGTTTCCACCTAATATGTCACGTAGGGATCTTAAATTGGAAATGATTCAACTTCTCCCAATTTTCACGGACTCGAAAATGAAAATTCATACGTGCACATTAGGAAAATTGAGGAGGTGGTAGCAATCTTCCACAATCAACATTGTACAACGAAGGTAGTCAGGCTTAAATTTTTCTCATTTTTACTTAAAGAAAGAGCAAAAAGCTGGTTGTATTCCTTGAAACCACATTCGATTGGGCCTTGGGATGAAATGACTCTATCTTTATTTAGTAATTTACTTTCCCCACCATAAGACTAGTGCCCCTAAGAAATAAATCTCATTATTCACTCAAAAAGATAGTGAGACTTATACCAAGCTTGGGAAAGATATAAAGAACTATAAGCCCTTTGCCCCCACCACGATTATGAAAGTTGGCGTATCGTGAGCTATTTTTATGAGGGATTAACACCTGGGGACTATCAATTCATAGAGATAATGTGTAACGGTGAATTTTTACAAAAAGTTCCTGATGAGGCTATAGAATACCTAGATGACCTAGAGGAAAAAGCTCATACTTAGATTTGACTTAGGGCCAATGAGAGTATCAATAAGTCACGAACCACAGGAAATCCCACTAGCACATGTACTATCATCTTAGGAGGAAGACAACCTTAAAGCCAAAGTGGAAGCCCTCACTAGAGAACTAGAAATCCTACGTGCTAAGGACTCAAAATCTACACAGAATGTATCCCGTGTTAAGTCTCTAGGACCCTACTTTGTGTGTGGTGGAACTGATCATCTAGAGCAAGAGTGTAGTACGTTTCCTGACATGAGGAGAGTTTATGAGGAACACTATAAGCCTTAGGCACATACAAAAAGCCCTATGCTCCATTCTCTAAAACCTACAATCTTAGGTGGCGGAATCACCCCAACTTCAGCTAGAATTCTGGAAACCCGCAACCTGCCTAGCCATCAAGAGCCTTTAATGCACCTTCATATCAACCCGCAACCTCTAAAAGCTCTTTAGAAGACACCTTACATACTTTTGTAGAGGCACATGGTAAGATAAATCAAAAGTTTGAGACTATGATCACTCAAGTAGTTGAGGAAAACAAAGAGATAAAAATCATATGTCACTAATGCCTTAGCTGTAGGGGAGCATGAGAAATTTCCAACTCGAGCTTAACCAAATCCTAAAGGGGAACATATGGCATAAACCTTGGGATCAGAAGAAAACAAGTTTAGGGAAGTGAATGCTATAACCACTAGATCAGGGAAAATCATAGAACCAACCCCCAAGCCTAGGGAACCTGAAAATGAGTCTAGTGAGTCTAAGGAAAGCGGCCCTAGTGAGGAAGTGGTGGAAACCCGGTTAGAGTACATTTCCCTCAAACTCTTAAGCCTACGCCGAAGTCTGCCAGTCAACATAGTGAAATCCTAGAACAGCCCAGGTTAGTGAAAATCAATCTGCCTCTCTTGCATGTAATTTCTCAGGTTCCTGTATATGCTAAAACCCTTAAGGACTTGTGCATTGTGAAGAGAAAGCACTATGTCAAGAAAATTGTTTTCTTGACTGAACAGGTGAGTACAGTGTTTTCTTGACTGAATAGGTGAGTACGGTGATTGGGCAAAGAATCCCACCGAAGTATAAACACCCTTTTTTTCCTATTGTGTCATGTGTCATTGGGAACCATGAGTTTGCACAAGCTCTTCTTGATTTAGGAGCGAGTGTGAATCTCATGCCTTATGTAATTTACTTGTTAATAGGCTTAGATGAGATAAAATCGATTTTTGTGGTCTTACAATTAGCTGATAGGTCCACGATTAAGCCTAAGGAGTAATCGAGTTTGTATTGGTTCGAATTGACAAATTTTACTATCCTATCGACTTCTTGGTTTTGGATGTGAATGTTGATGTAAGTGTTAATTCCAAAGTCTCCATCATTCTTAGTAGACATTTTCTTGCTACAACTAACGCTCTTATAAACTGTAAGAATGATTTAATGAAACTCTCTTTTGGGAACATGACTTTAGAAGTCAATATTTTCCACATAACAAGGCAGCTACTGGAGGATGATGAATGTCTTCAAATATTCATGATCGATGCACTCACTTAGGAGCAAACACCTGCAAACACCAATTTCAACCCTTTGAATTCTTTTCTTTTAAATTCTGAAATCCTCAGCTAGTTTTGATGATGATGAGTATACTAACATCTGTAATGTGTCTACAAAATTCCAGGATTATGGAGCATCACCATGGCAGCTCAAGTTTGAAGAATTTCCAAAAAGGACTGGAGGACAGAAGCAATCATGCATCGAGAGTCCCAAACCAGAGTTGAAATCACTGCCTGTAGGACTAAAACACGAATTTCTCAGACTACATTTCATGTAATTATTTCTTCAGACTTGAATGATTGGCAATGTAAGCAACTTTTGAACATTTTGAATGAGCATCGATCTGCATTAGGTTGGACCATAGCTTACAAAACAGTATTAGCCCTTGAATTTGCTCACTTAAGATTCATATAGAAGAAGGAACTAATCCTATGAGAGCCCACAACGTAGGTTAAACCCCACAATGAAAGATGTAGTGAATAATGAGGTGCTTAAATTGTTAGATGCATGTATCATTTACCCTATTGTGGATAGTAAATGGGTTAGTCCAACACCGATAGTTCCTAAAAAGTCAAGAGTCACGGTAGTAAAAAAATGAATTAGATAAAATGGTTCCCACAAAAATAGTGACTGGTTGGTGCATGTGCATAGATTATAGGAAACTAAATACTGTCACTCATAAGGACCACATTCCTCTGCCTTTCCTAGATCAAATTTTAGAACGTGTGGCTGGCCATCCTTTTTACTATTTGTTGATAGTTACACTGGTTATTATCAAATTGAAATTGCATTAGAGGACTAGGAATAGACCACATTTACTTGCCTCTTTGGAATTTATGCAATCCGTAGTATGCCCATTTGGACTTTGTTATGCTCCTGCCACATTCCAAAGATGCATGATAAGTAAATTTAGTGACATGGTAGAGAACTGCATGGAAGTGTTCATGGATGACCTGACCGTGTTTGGAATTTCTTTTGATACATGTCTATTAAACTTGAAGAGAGTTTTGACACGATGTGAGGAAAAAAATTTAGTTTTAGATTAGAAAAAGTGTCATTTCATGGTACATTCAAGAATTGTTTTAGGGCATGTGATTTTGTCTAAGGAGATAGATTTGACAAGTCTAAAATTGAACTCATCTCTAAATTGCCTGTACCTAAGAAAATAAAAGACGTTAGATCATTTTTAGGTCATGCAGTCTTCTATAAAAGATTTATACAAAACTTTTCATCTATCTCTAGACCACTGTGTAACCTTCTAAGCAAGAATGTCGCTTTTGAATAGATTCCTGAATGTCATGATGCATTTAGAACACTAATTGACAAACTCATTTCAGCACCTATCATGCAACCACCTGATTGGACAATACCGTTTGAAATCATGGGTGATGCTAGTGATTACGCAGTAGTTGCAGTTCTAGGGCAACGCAGAGAAGGTAAGCCTTTTGTGATTTACTATGCTAGTAGAACTATTAATAGTGCTCAAATGAACAATTTCACTAGTGAAAAAGAGTTACTAACTGTAGTCTTTGTGCTCGATAAGTTTAGGTCTTATTTGATTGGCTCTCCCATCACAATTTTCATAGATCATGTAGCCTTTATATACCTTCTTACAAAGAAGGATGTTAAGGTGCGATTAATACAATGGATCTTACTTTTGCAGGAATTTGACATCACCATTAAAGACAAGAAGGGAGTGAAGAATGTGGTAGCTGACCATCTACTAAGGCTAACTTTTGAGGACAACACAATCACATTCCAGATGATAATTTGTTTTTTGTCTTTTCTTTACCATGGTTTGCTCAATTGTAAATTATTTGGCCGCAGGTGAGATTCCAAGAGAGTGGAGCGCACAGGACATGAGGAAGTTCCTGGTTGAGGTACATAATTTTTATTGTGATAATCCATGTCTATTTAAATACTACCCCAACCAAATTTTAAGACGTTGTGTTCCGAATGAGAAGATACCTAATGTGCTATTTTTTTGTCATACCCGAGCATGTGGAGGCTACTTTTTTATAAAAGACTGCTGTGAAAATTTTACATTGTGGTTTCTACTGGCCTACCTTATTTAAGGACACTAATGAATAATGTAGATCTTGTGAAAGATGCCAAAAATTAGGTGTTGTTTCTTGATGTAACATGATGCTCCTAAATCCCATTTTGGTAATTGAAATATTTGACTATTGAGGAATTGGTTTTCTGGGACCTTTTCCAACCTCTTTTGGTTATTTATACATCATTATAGTAGTTGATTACATGTCTAAATGGGCAGAAGCATCAGCTTGTAGGGTTAATGACAATAAAACGGTTGTTAAACTTTTGAAAGAGAATGTTTTGTCTTGGTTTGACACAGCACGTGTTATTATTAGTGATGGAGGCACACACTTTTGCATCCATTCATTCGAAGTACTCATGAATAAGTATGAGGTCATTCATAAATTTTTACTGCATATCACCCCTAGACTAGTGGACAGGAAGAATTGTCTAATAGGGAAATTAAACAAATCTTGGAGAAAACGGTGAACCATAATCGTAAAGATTAGTCCTCAAGACTGAACGATGCACTTTGGGCTTACCGTACGATTTTAAGACTTCCTTAAACATGTCACATTATCGCTTTATTTTTGGAAAGCCTTGTCATTTATCTGTAGAGGTTGAATATCGAGCCTATTGGGCTATTAAACATTTTAATTTCGATCTAAAAAAGGACGATAAGTTTAGAAAATTTCAATTGAATAAGTTGGAATAATCAAGGGATGACGCTTACGAGAGTTCTAGAATCTACAAGATGAAAATGAAAGCTTTTCATGATAAAAAAATTCCTAGAAAGACATTTGAACAAAATCAAAAAATGTACTTGTATTATTCTAGACTTCACAAGCACCTAGGAAAACTATGATCTAGGTAGACTCGCCCTTTTGTGGTGAAACATATTTTTGATAATGGAGCCATTGAAATTGAGAATCCTAATAATGGTAGGGTATTTAAAATGAATGGACAATGTCTTAAGATCGTTTATGGTCAACATGTGCCTACAATAGAAGAGGTTCCTCTTGCAGACTCTATTGTCGGAGAAACCCAAAAATAAAATCGTAACTTTTGAAAACAAATGTAGTAGTGGAAGTAAGAGCCAATCCCACGAAGAGTGATTAATCTAATTTTATGCTATGTAAATGATGATTGGGGGGTTTTGATTATACGCAAACAATTTTAAATAAATCAATTAATGAATAACTCAAATTAAATAATGAAAGTAAACAAAAGAACAAACCTTTGTCTAAGCTACATCCACCATCGAAAATCCACAATTGATCATAGATGCAAGAATAATTCAATTCATATTTTAAATATTTACCGTTGGAATTATTTTTATGTTTCTCCTTAATTGTAGTTAATTAGAAAACAAGTTATCCAATTAACCCTAATTACTAAACAACCTAAGACAAGCGCTATAGATTTAATCTAGTAACTGTCTTACTAATTACGTAAATCGATGAAACTAAATAACACAATCACAAGCAGTTGTGTTTAATCTAGTCAAACGTTCTTCTCAAGATTTAATAATTTCTAACACAACAAATAATTAAATCATAATTGCTTCATAAGTTAAAGAGATCAAATAATTACGGATTTGATATTCAACTTAGCGATAGATTGTAACGAATAACAAACTAATAGGCCTCCTAACAATTAAATGCAACAATTGATGAAATAAATGTAAAAGGACATTCAATACGCAAAATAAAACTAGTAGGCCTCCTAGAAATTAAACATAACAATCATAGAAATAAGTGCAGAAAAATATTCAATACTCAAAAACGTGAATTAAATTAAGAAAAACCATTTAGATCTCACAATATGTGGTTTCGAGACTTCAATTTCCTTTGACCAAGTGTAAAAATTTAGTTATAATTCATGATTCTAAGAGCAAAATAATGAAAAATGAAGACGGGAGGCGTTCTATATGTTCTTCTTCCATTCTATGGTTTTAAAATATACACTTATAGTTGTTTCCATAAGTAGTTGACTTAAATCCAAAAAGCAGAATTTTCGTGCCGGAAATGAACTATGCGACCATATAGTAGTAAGTCATGCGATCGGATAGAAGATTGAAACTGGACTCTGAAATTCGCTGAAACACCTTTTGCGACCGCATGGAATTTAAGCTATATGACCGCATTGCTTTAAATAACTTCCATCGAACAAATTTTAGTATTTTGATCATATCTTTCTTTTCTAATATCCTATTGAGATGATTCAAGATGCGTTGGAAAGCTAACTCAAAGTTGTACAAATCGTGTATAAATACAATTTCGAACATTTCTTATGCAAAAAATGGGTCTCAAACTGATACTAAAAGTTGATATATAATTGTACTTTGACTATATTTCATCCCTTTGGCTTGTTTTCTCATCCAATTGATGCCTAACACTCTTAAATATTCATTGTGAGATTTGACGTGACTTTTGGGTACTGGTATTTCAGGCCCCCAAATTTTGTATTTATTTTATATTAGTCATTTTCGCCCGTTTCTTCTAAAATCCATCATATTCATCCAATTGCAACCTAAATAAAAATATAAGAATACTGAGTACATTTAGGCATAAATTAACCACAAAATCAAGGATAAATGGATGAAAAATATAGTATTTTACATTCTCATCAAATTCTCCCATACTTAGTTTTTGCTCGTCTTCAGACAAAACTCAATTTCCACTTTCCTCAAAAAACCAAGGTTGTAACGCCATAAGTATAGAACAACCTAGATCTTTAAAACACATAAGATAGCATGAACAAACATTCGCACACAACTTATAATCAATTAGCGAACATTTTCATATGAAGATGGAGTAAACCAAACCCGTAAACCCTCATGGAAATAAGCACTTGACTCTCTTGTGTTCGAAGGGTATGTGTTTCGCTCAAGTTCATTCCCATGGAGACGATCTACCATATGCTTACATTCTTCTCATTCTCCACCAATTAGACCACGGGCATAACATACATCATAAGGACTTTTCGAAGGTTGTAACGGAGCTTAGGGTTGAGGTGGAAAATATTTGGGAATGTGACTAAAAAGCCATCGAAACTAGTGAAGTAAAGATGAATAAACTCAGCTCAAACCTATACATAATGTATGTAAAACCAACCACTCCACTCAATAGTTTCTTTAATATATCCCACACATACAAAACCCTTTCTCAAAACTTAGGAGGAATTATGAACATAAATATTTTGTAACATTAAGATCAATTTCCTCCATCACTTATTTTCTTTTTTTCTTAAAAGCAAAACATTACACCAACAATGGAACTTGTGAATTGATATTAAAAGCATGTTCCATTCCACCAATCATAGCCATACCATAAATTTTGACACCCCACACTTATTTCTTGCGCACCCATACATATCATAATGATGAACAATAATCCACTAGCTTTATAGCTTAGGTAAATACATTGTTTATCCGCGTTGAAGCTTGTACGTGGGTTTACAAAAAGGAAAATGCAATCAAGCTCAAAGTGGTTCAATACAAGGAAAAATTCAATACAAGGTAAGCTATTTGGCTTAAATAGCTAACTTATATAACAAAGATGACCTTAATTATGTTCATGCATGCATGTATCAATATGGCCTTGAAGAGAATCAATACAAGTTCTAGAGAAACAAATCCATGGAAGAATATCACTCACGAAAGAAAAAAGTGAGACTGAAATGGATGTGTCAGTCTAAAGGCTCAAAATCTCATCGACTTTTTATCTATAGAATTTAGTTACCACTATCCTCAAAGAAAATAATTCAACAAATTAACTTTAAGTTGGAAGATTATTCATTCAATCATGTTATGAGTTCTTTAAAAGCCTGATTAATTTTAATAAATAAAATATGCAACCAAAAATCTTTTAACCTCAACACTTCTTCTTGAAAAAGTATGCAATTTTTTTTTTCGAAATTTAAATTCAATCTAAATCTAAATCCCCTATCCGACACTTAAAACTTACATTGTTCCCAATGTGAGGTGCAATGAAAAGAAAAGAACAAAGATAACTTGAATATGAGTGCCAAAAACAAAAATATAAATATAAATGAACAAACTTCATTTGGGTTGCCTCCAAAGCAGTGNATGTTATGAGTTCTTTAAAAGCCTGATTAATTTTAATAAATAAAATATGCAACCAAAAATCTTTTAACCTCAACACTTCTTCTTGAAAAAGTATGCAATTTTTTTTTTCGAAATTTAAATTCAATCTAAATCTAAATCCCCTATCCGACACTTAAAACTTACATTGTTCCCAATGTGAGGTGCAATGAAAAGAAAAGAACAAAGATAACTTGAATATGAGTGCCAAAAACAAAAATATAAATATAAATGAACAAACTTCATTTGGGTTGCCTCCAAAGCAGTGCATTTGTTTATTATCATTCGTTCGACTTGGAGTCTCATTGTTTAGCCTGAATCTATCATGGGCAGTTTCGATCTTCTTTTTGGTGTACCCAGTTTATTGGGAACGATAATTGATAGTGTACCTCCACCTTCGTGGGATATATACGTGATGTGACTAGAGGGAGGTTTCAAATCCGAAGTGGGACCTGCAAAACAAAAAGTAGATGCCTCTCATTTTAAACAAGTAAAGCAAAAGAAGCACTATTACCTGAATGCTGTAACTTTGAAAGATTGTACAATATTGCAATAGTTTCTTGTAACTTAGTCTTCAAAGTCATCTTCTAATTCTTCTTCTCAAGATGCTCATTAATGACAGCTTTCCATTCATTTTTAGCATTAAATTCCAAAATATCATGTGCTAAATGATCAATCACATCAATAAAATGAACGTGATTATTATTATATGGATATTTCATGCAATCACACATATTAAGTTTAATGATTTTATCATCAAAATTCATGATCAATATGACATTATGAAAATCTATGTTAGTTTTTGATATCCTTAAGAACGGTTTTCCTAACAAAATAAGAGTAGTTTGATCACTATTTTCCATATCAAGCACATAGAAATCATCGGGAAAAACCAAACCATTAACTTGTACAGTGACATCCTCAACTACACCCTTAAGATAGTTATTAGATATATTAGCCAATTAAATCACAACACTAATTTTATTCAAATGTCCAAGTTTCAACGAAGCATATATAGAATATGGCATGACATTAATAGAAGCTCCTGAATCTATCATGGTCTTCTCAAACCCAGTGTCACCTATTGTGTAAGGGATAGTGAACATACCTGGATATGTGCACTTTGCCGGAAGTTTCTTTTGAGTAATTGCAAATATTTGTTCTCTAACTTTTACCCTTTCAGTCCTCTTCAATTTCTGTTTCCTCTTTGTACACATTTGTTTCAAAAATTTAGCATGACAAGACACTTGTTTAATAATATCTAACAGTGGAATATTGACCTCACATTTACTGAAAATCTCATGCAGCTCATCATGATTTTGTTCATATTTTCTAGATCCTGCTAAAGTTTGAGGGAAATGAGATATACATTTATACTCAGAGAAGGGTAAAAACTTACGCTCAGTTACTTCAGTATCATTGGTGACTATCCTGTTTGAAACCTATTTTTCTTCCCATTCTTACTCCAACAGCATAGGGCTTGCTTTTATTGGATCGTCAACTTCCTTGCCACTTATCAAGAAGATTGCACTTGCATTTTTTCTTGGGTTCACTATAGTTTGAGATGGTATTTTCCCTGAACTTTGCACCTCTAGCCGACTAATTACAGTTGCCATTTGGCCCATCTGATTGTCCAAACTTTGAATAATGGCCCTAGCCTCTTGTTGAAATTGTTTTATCTTTTGTTGGAATTGCAAAGTGTTAGTAGCAAGGAACTTAACAATATCTTCTAATGACATACCTGAATTAGAAGTTTGGCTTGGTTGTTGTTTTCAAGGGTATGATTGCTTATATTGTTGGAAACTTGGGCAATTTTGAGTTGCAGGCTGATTGACTTGTGGATTCCCATAGCTAATATTAGAATGATGCCTCCATCCCTAGTTATGCGTGTTTGAATAGGGGTCATAATTCCCTTGAGGCTATCTAGGAAAACCACCTGCTGCATTAACCTGTTTAATGGGATCCTCTTGAAGAGTTGGACACATGTCGGTTGGATGTCTAACTACTGAACAAATCCCACAAGTTTTTTGATAAGTTTATTTTATATACTTATTCGGGGTGTAAAATAGTGATACTTGATAGTTCTTCTGACAAAATATATCCTTAGTTGTTGTATTTTATGTTATATAGGTAAAACTTAATGGTTAATTGAAGAATCGAAAGAAAGAAGAGAAAATTGGTGAAAAAAGACAAAATCCTAAGTTTGAGAACCGAATTGAAAAATTCAATAGTTGATTCCAACCAAAAGATGATACTTGAAAAA
>CAIGRL010099581.1:0-10510 GCA_903798325.1 Fraxinus xanthoxyloides
AGGCTATTGTGCTTTTCAATTTCATTCTTCTTAGAACAATTTGAACTTATCAAGAGGATTCTTGTGGCGTTCAACACGAGTGCGGATCAACGTATTATGTAATCAAGGGTCTTTTAAGCATCATTTTTAATTGATTGCTTGATTCATTTAATTCTTGGTTCAAACTCAAAATCGGGATTATCTTTTGGGCTTTCTTGGGATCTTCAATCTTGTTGTGGGTTGATTAGAATTCGCAGCTACGTGGTTCTCATCATCACGGCTGAGGCGAAGAGGAGGACGTTCTTTGACAGGACGTACCCCCTCTCTTCCAAAAGGTGGACCATACCAAATGGAAAACTTTCGAAATGGAATGGAGAAGAATTATGCCGAGATAGGAATTTTATGATTTAAGCGATGTACGCTATATTAACTCATCTATACTTCCTTTAACTTTTTTTCAGTTTCTTTTTTTAGAGTTAGCCACATGGTAGGTGGAAGGATGATCTTGGACGCTTATAAGTGATTTCATGACATCAACACTGCAAGAACTTGGATCATCGACGATGTAAATTGAAACAATCATATTGTTATTTATTATGCACACATAATTTTTTATTCATTAAATAAAATAAGTTATCCATTTCTCTTGGTGCTTCTTGATGTAGCATATCGACTTGGCTATGGACTTATTGCTCAATTGGGCTCAAAGGTATCCAAAATCATTAGACATTCCTGGCCGACTCATATTGAGCATTGAGTTCATACTTGCCATTATCACTGAGTATCAGTCGCTTGAACTTATGGGTAATGAGTATAAGTTACCCGAATATATGGTCGAGTGAGTCGTAGGGATGTGACCGAATGTCCGGCGAAAGCCATGGGAGGGTTGTACGCATACATACATTCTAGATCGTGAATCATCACTGCATTGCTGTGGAGATTGTCTTTACAAATTCCATTATATATGTGTATGACTCCGACCATTCTTATCTGATATAGGGCCGCTCGAGCTTAACTTGGAGCCAGTGGCTATGTTCGCTCCCCTAATAGTTGCCTGAGCGGGTGTGATTGTGATTGACAAACTAACAATCTTGAGGGATACGACGACAGCGAGACATTGAGATTGCAAGTATTTATAATTTTTTCAACTTGACAACTTAGTTTTTAGGTATATGGTACCGAACTAACACGTTATTATTCAATTGCAAGGGTGATTGCCGCATGTTTGAAAAAAATGTACCTTGAATTTTTGAGTATATGACATAAGTTTGATGGAATCAACCAATTATGCATACAAAATTGGAGGATTAAATTAGCGTGAAATTTGTATGAATTAGAATATGATTCTTAATATTGTATATTTATTTATGAAATAAATGTAAATATTGTAAAATTTATGTAAACATTATATATTTAATCGTTCATTTATTTATTAGATAATCTTAAATATTATAAAACTCATGTAAAATGGAGGGAAAAGAAAAGAAAATAAAATAAAATGAAAGGAAAAGAAAAAGAAAAAAATTTAACAACGACAATAATTATGCAACATACAAATTACAATCAATGATACAGAGATTATACATCCGTTGAATTGTTATAGTAGAGGAATTTGACTTGTACAAATTTGGCGAGCATGTCCTATTGCGCCGCACTTTTCGTACTTACAAGATTGGAAAAATTCTCTGGTGGATTGTATTCTAGACGTACGCCTACGTCCAAGAGTACGTGGTTCGACTTCCCACTCAACTTCAATTGGCAGAAGAAATATTGTTTTGGCGATGCTGCTTTCCAAGCATTAGCCATGTAATAATAACTCCATAAGGTGTGTGGTGTAAATCCTCTATGCATAGCCATTGTCACTGCATGCGTACATGGAAAACTCTCCAATTGAAACATGTGCGTGTGATATCACTCAAGTCTATGATGTATCCGATATTATGTCCACATCTCACAAAGAAGCGAGACTGATCCAGTTGTTCCACTCATGTCTTTCTTGTCACCTCTAGAGTCTTGGAGAGTTTATATTCCTGAATCAGAGTTGGCACACTTGTGCAACTCTATGATTCCTTACGTCGGTTATGAAACGACTGCCATAATTTGTTACAAATTTGCTCAATCATTGTGAGAAATGGTAACTCTCGATACTTCTTGAATAACGCATTGAGTGACTCCGCATTGTTCGATGTCATCGTGTTATATCGAGGTCTTGAAAAATGTGATTGTACCCAATATTCGATCCCAATCTCTATTAGATAATCTCATGCAGCATGTGATTTACTTTCTATTTAGACTATAAACTTTCCAGACTCTTTTAAACTGTAAGCCAATCCAGCTCTCATAAACAATGCAACGATTCCCTGCCCCGATACTTAGTTTTGAGGTTGCCTTGTATATAGTACATACAATAACCCTGATGTGCTTTAGGAAAGACTTCAGCGATACCATTTATCATTGATTGCCCCAGGTCAGTTATGAATGTAAGGTTTTCGACATCCCCAATTACTTCCCTTAGCATCGTGAAGAATCAACGCATTGCTAGATCATTCTCTCCATCGACTATACCAAATGCAAATGGGTAAATTTGGATGTTGGGATCTTGACATATTGTAATAATCAACATGCCTTCGTATCTAGCCTTAAGGGTTGTACTGTCGACTAAAATAAGGGTCGCATCGCATTTCAAAATCCTCAAATATATTGTCCAAGGGCTATGAAGAAATACTTGAAACAATTCTCGCTTTCCGTCTCAATAAAAAATGTCGATCCAGGATCAGCTTCCCCCATGTGATAGCAATATCTAGCCAATTTAGCCTAACTCTCCTCGTCCAAACCCATTAAGCCCTCCAATGCGCATTTTTTAATCTTCCAGACCTCTGATAGCTCATGACCATCTCGTACTCTCAACAAACATCGTTAATGATGTCCGAAGGTTTGTAAATCATTCGTAGGTCCTGAAACATGTGCATTATTTGTCGACCAATGAACAATACTCGTGCTTGCACGTGATCATTTCGATGAATACCCACTTCGCAAGTATGTTCCTCTTACATATTTACGAATTACAAAGAACTCACTCGTGTCCATTTTCTTCGCTCACAAATGCTAATGGCAGTTATTATCAATGCAGATAATTGCGTACGTTGACTTGTTCGATTTTCTCAAAGCAATTCGGTTCACAACTTCCTATAAATCATTTTTTGTTTCAAATTGTTGCTTGATATATAAATCTCCAATAGGATAAAACAGTCAAATTCTCATTTGTAAATTCATTTTCATTCCTTTTGTCTTGAACTATCGAGAGAATTTTATGCGTAAGAGTAAGATCATGGTGATGAAGAACTATATCGAAAATAATCACATCATCCTCACGAACTATATCCATTGTGTCTAAAAATCATTCACATTTCGATCCTCTCCATCGGGATATTCGTGTTCACTCTTGGGGACATTCTTCTTCGCTAAAGTTACGCAAATATGAGTCGTATGATTTTAGCTCAATTCAATTAAAACCTTGATTTCATCTTCTGAGGTAACATTTACAAGTGGAATTGAGATAGATGTATGTTCCTTGTTGAATAGAAATCTCAATTCCTTATCGTACTCAGAGGGATCGACGTTGACCTCGTTCTGTATATCATGGTACATTTGTGCATATGATGTCATCAAGTTGCAATCAGACCATATCTTTCACTAGTCCCATTTCCAGACTCATTCATCATTTTTATTCATTTCAAATTCACCAAAGTAACAAATCCAGACTGTAGCTGATCCCATATTTCCAATCGGCCCAGATGAATTTATAATGTGATAGGAAATTCAATTGGCTAACATTTATTTTCAATGTAAATTTAATGCTAGCAATCAAAAGCACCCTTAGATCTTCTCTACTTGATAATTTGAGTTGCTTATTTAAAAATTTAAACTACTAAAAAAAAAATTTGTTCCCTGAATTTTATGTTTCATGAGTTGAATTCTTGGAAATTTTCTTTGGGAAATTATACCATAATCTTACTTTAGAATAAAATATTATTTGTAAATTGATCTTGTAGATTTAACCGCATGAGTGGACACCGCCAATATCATTTACTTTTAGGGCCCCCAAATGACAATAAAGTCAAAATAGTATTTAAATTTGTTTTAGGTCAAAATTCAGCTGGAACTTTTCCATTATTAATATCAGCTGTCTACCCAAAATTCAACAACCCTCTCCTTTCCTAGTGAGCGTACACGTGAAAAAATATATTAACAATATCGCAAATTTTGAAGTGTTACTTTATCATCTGTATTCCATTATGATCCTTCATCATCTTAACATCTTATTAATTTTAGTACATATTTTCTTCTAAAAGTATATCTTTTTCTTATTCCGACACTCAATAAAAAAATACACTTTGTTCAATAAATGTTACAATACGTAGAACTGTTATTCAAATTTAAATTTGAAAGAAGAAAGACATTCGAAAAATGAGTATTTTTATGAACTATTATTATTGCCTGTTTGGGGGTATAGATTAGTCTCACATAACGTGTGAATAAAAATTGTGTTTAACCAACTTAAATAATTATATATCTCATTTTTGACATAAACTAAAGTTAAAGACATGGTTCTAGACCAAAAATCATCAAAAATATAATTTGAAATTAATAAAATGTAGTTTTAATTAATCAATTAGTCATTATCAGCTATAGAATAAAAATAATATTTCGACAAGTTACATGAAAATAAGATACCATGTTTAACCATTCGGGTCACATGTATAAAATATAAATTCATAACTAATATAATAATTATAACAATGTGATTGGTCTACCTAATAAGAATATAATTACGCACAAAAGTACAGACGCCAAATCAACAGTGATCTCCTCTGGATCCCTTTGATTATATAAAGAGATCTCAAGAAATCCTTGAGGCCCCTTTAAGATCTCAAACCCTAAACAACATATCCAACATCAAATCGTAATAAATCTATGGACAAGGTCTTTTCAATGTTTTCAATACAAGAAGAAGATGATTTCTTGCTGGAAAACCCAACTTTTTCCATAACTTATCTAGAATTCATTATCCCACAAGATTTAGGAATTGGTCCTGCTTCCCTTTCTTCATTACATGTGCAAGGGACAACCTTAAACAACAATAATAAGGGTAAAAGGAAGTGCATATCGAATGAGTGTCCCAAAGATGTCTTGCTGAAAAAAATCGTGCTTCGGGATGTTGAAAGACAAAGGAGACAAGCAATGGCCAACCTTTATGATTCGGTCCGTTCTGTGATTACTCCGGAACTTCTGAAGGTGAAGAAAAACATTTCCTTCTTCATTTTCTATTTTTTCATTTAACGAAAAATTATTTTGCAAGGGACTACTAAATCCCTTCTGAGCTTTGCTATTTTATAATCATGAAACGATTTAATTTATGACATATTTGTTGTGTTGAATTGGACATACATGAAATAGAAATAAGGAAGAAAATGAAGTTAAAATCTTCTTTGTTAGGTAGTGCAGTGTTTTTAGGACTCTGTGCTCATAATATATGTCCCTTATTGTAGAGTAGGCTTTCCATCTCCAATCATATTCACAAGGCTTCAAATTACATAAGATAATTGCAAAATAACAAATGTGAATTGAGGAAAAGAAAGTTAAAATGTTCTTCATTATTGTGTCAACTGTTGATCTATAATGTGCTCTTATATGTCTCTTTTTTTAGGGAACAATTCCATATCCGATCATATTTATGAGGCTGCAACTTATATAAGTTGCCTACAAACTAATATAAGGGAATTGTAGAACAAGAGGTTTAAAATCTTCTTCATTATCATGCATAAAGCTGTTTACATATGTGCTCATGTTACATACATGTCTCTTTTCTAGGGTAAGTGTCCATATAGGATCTTATGCAATAGGTTAAATATTTCATAAGATGCCAGCACCAATTAGTAAGGTAATAGGCAAGCAAGAGGTTTAAAATCTTCTTCATTGTCGTACGTGATGTTATCACACATGCTCGTAATACTTGATATGTCTGGTTCATGCATATTCATGAAGCAGGAAATTACATAAAATGCCTGAAAAATAATATAAGCGAACTGAGGAAGAAGAGGGTTATAATCAATAATACTTGTATATGTTTCTTTTTATATGGAAATTTTGTTTAGTGCTTGATGCTCGAGATATGTATATATGTAACATGTCTCTTTCTCTAATGCAACTGTTCTGCATCTGACCATATATTCAGTAGGCTTCAAATTTTGTAAGATGACGCAAAATATTATAAGGGAATTGATTTACAAGAGGGTTCAAGGATTCTTCATTATCTCGTATAGTGTTGTTTAGTACTATGTGCTAATAACACATCTACATGTTGCTTTTATTAGGGTCATCAATACTTCTTATGGGATTATATTCACGAGGCTGTAAATTATATAGTATGCCTGCAAAATAATACTAGGAAATTTGGAAACATTCGTGGTCCATATCTTCTTCATTACCACTTGTACTACCCTTTATCTATATGCTCATAAACGTGTATATATCTCTCTTTCTACTGTTGCAATATGGATGCAAATTATGTGTAGTCCTACATACTCTCTATCTCGTCTTCTTGGGCAAACATCTTATATCGGATCATATTCGTAAGGCTGAAAATTTTATGAGATGCCAGCAAAATTTTATAAGAGAATTGGGAAACTACAAGAGGGTTATATCTTCTTCATTATGTTGTGTAGATCTGTTTTATACTAGATACTCATAATATGTATATATGCCACCTTTTCTAGGGTAGGCAATATTACATGGATCATGTTATGAGCGAGGCTGCATTTATATAAGATGCCTGCAAAATAATATAAGAAAATTAAGAAGCAATACAGTGTTAATATTTTCTCCTTGTACATTGCTGTCTAAGACTATGAGCTCTCATAATATGTTATCTTTTTTCTAGGGTAAACGTTTCGTGTCAGATCATATTCACGAGGCTGCAAATTATATAAAATACCTGCAAAATAATATTGAGAAATTGAAAATCAGGAAGGATAAGCTAAAGAAATTATTGAATGAACAAAACTTCAAAACTGGAAGCTACTGCAAAACTTTACCTGATAATGTAACTGTACAATCATGCACAGTTGGTATTGAGGTTTCAATAACAGGAGATTTCACTGTTCCCCTATCAAGTGTGCCACAAATGCTGCTAGAAGAAGGTCTGAATGTCATCAGTTCTATTTGTACCCAAGTTGAGGGCAGATCACATTATACTATCCTATCTGAGGTAAAGTTATAAAATGAAATTTGGTTGTTTAAGAATCACATCATTGATGATTAATAAGTAGATGATCTTTTTAAGTTTATTACATGCACTACTTTTTTCAGGTTATGGATGTTCCTGGTGTCAACCTTGATATGTTGCAAAGGAAGCTGGGTTTCGGGATAAATTTAGCGTAAATTATGTTGATTCATGTTAATCACTCTTATATTAAAAGAGGGAACCTTGGATTCACTGTTCATTTTTGTCACACGAGTTTTCACATTTGTCCTGCTTCAATCCGATTTTGCTACAGTGAGATAGCCTCCTTAGTTGACTAATTAGTACTTGAATTTCAGCCGATATTTTAAATATCTCCATATTATATATTACATAATTTAAGATTATACTTAACTGATAACCATAAACATAAATTTCATCTTCTCTTCGTGTTTCGAAAGTTTTTCACTATCATCATCGTTTTTTCATATTCATATCCATATTTTAAGGTTCCCTATTGTTCTCCTTAATGTTTGTATTCATATTCATTATTTTTTGTTGTTTGTGGATAATTGATTTCTATTTTTGTTCATGGGAAAAATGTTTTCTCTTCGTATTTCGAAAGTTTTTCACTGTCATCATCGTTTTTCCATATCATATCCATATTAAGGTTCCCTATCGTTCTCCTTAATGTTTGTATCCATATTCATTGTTTTTTGTTGTTTGTGGATAATTGATTTTTGTTTTTGTTCATGGAATTTTTTTTTTATATATATTGAATAAAAAACAATAAATTTAAGGTTCCCTATGGCTGTACTGTGGTTGCTCCTTAATGTTTCTATTCATACAAGATATGTAATAGTTTTTAGTTGTTTGTCGATAATTGATTTTGTTCATGGGAAATAGATGTCAGAAGAGGTATGTCAAAAGAGGTTAAATTTGAAAATAATGTTCATTTCATAGGTTACTGTAAATAGGAGAAGCCATGAAAATGTCTTTTCTTTCAACAAAAAAACATTAATGCGAAAAGAGGTTGAATTTTTGAAAATCATGTTCAGCTCATAAGTTATTGTATATAGAAGAAGCCATGAAAATGTCATTGAAGATATAGAAGGTATGAAAATGTCATTGAGCAAAAAAATATATTTAGTAATTACATATTATGTGGAAGCGAGGCACGAGATTCGTATTCTGTGGAGTGTCGGCTTAATTATGCGGGCAGCAGCTTTGCACATATGTCTGGAAATATGAGACACGGTGCGTAGTTCGTGCTTCGAATTCTGCCACCGTGTAGAGCTGGTACGCCAAATTCTTCAAAGTCGAGCTCCACAAAATTTTGCGACACAAACGGGGTACAAGCTCAACACAGATACCGAATTCTTCGGTCATGTGGAGCTCGTGTCCCGAATTTTGCGGCGACGAATTTCACAAATTTTTTTTTAAGTATGTCATTGAGGATATAGAAGGAGTGAAAATGTCATTGAGCAAAAAAAAATATTTAGTGATTACATATTATGTGGAAGCGAGGCACGAGATTCGTATTCTGTGGAGTGTCGGCTTAATTATGCGAGCAGCAGCTTTGCACATGTGTCCAAGAAATACGGGACACGGTGCGTAGTTCATGCTCCGAATTCTGCGGCCGTGTGGAGCTGGTGCGTCGAATTCTTCGAAGCTGAGCTCCACAGAATTTTGAGGCACAAACGGGGCACGAGCTCAACGCGAACGCCGAATTATTCGGTCATGTGGAGCTCGTGTCCCGAAATTTGCGGCAACGAATTTTACATAATTTTTTTGAGGACTATATAAATGTGAAAATAGATATATAAAGCAAAATAATTATGAATATCTTCTTTCTGTAACCTTTCTTATGATGTTCCATGCTACTTATATTATTCAAAATATATGTACGGCTTCTTATTCCTTTCCCTTATACTTACAAGATTTGTCCAGTCATTGGCAACTATATGGCTGTGATTTCTCCATTTAAAAAAATATATAACAATGGGATAGGATAGATGAAATTTTAGTCCTTTAAGGTCAACATATATTGGAATTTTGTGCAACTTCCAACTTGCGGAAAATTTGGTTATAATACCTATAGCAAGTTGCTTCATGCTGCCTGATTATACTAATTTTATACTTTGTTTAGTACAGTTTTGTTTGGGGGGTTAAAACTGCACCAACTAATTTTTCCGAGGACGTTTAAAATTGATGAATATAATGAGGAAAATAAAACATTTGAAGATTTGAAGAATGCAAGTTACATGAAAACTGTAGAATGTGTAGTGTCTAATACATTTCTAATTGTATTATGACATTGAATTTTGCCCATTTGTGGACTTGCAAATTATTGTTTAGTTAGATTTTAATTAAAAATATGATAGTTGTACAAAATATATTATTATTTGCAAACTATCATTAACAGTTCAATATTTCTGTTTCATTCAGATAATAGTAAATTTAGTATTCTCATGGATAATGTGGGAATACCTGGCAATGGCGACCCTGAGCTCGAAAATATTTCTGAAACGACAACCAGTTCGTATAATGCTTTCGTTCGTCAACAACAAAATAGAAGACAAGCTGACGAAGGAATCGAATTGAAAATGTAACTATTGATCGGCGTAAAAGAATAAATAACTCTATATTATCTGGAACTAATAATTTTGGTGTTCCTTGCCCGAGGCTTGTACTTCACGAAAACATTCACCACCTATTGATAACTTGTTCAATATACCAACTACTGCATTCGTATTACCATGTATATATTGTAAATATTGTGATGCATGCAAGTTTCATAGAGAAAGTAAAGGTTTTTGTTGCTCCGATGGAAATGTGAAACTTTTTATGCTTGATTTACCAAATGAATTGTACGAATTATTTACTTCAAACGAACGTACATGTACTGAATTCAAACTATCTCGTGGATATAATAACCACTTCGCATTTACTTCATTTGGTGTAAAATATGACAATGATCTTTTCCAATCATACCGATGAATTTATACATTCAGAATTCAAGGACAAGTATATCATTATGTAAATCAACTTATGCCAAAGAATAATCTGCCTACTTATATGCAATTATATTTTTATGATACATATAATGAAACTCAGAATCCCATGAAAATTTCGGAAAACTTAGTAGAATGTACTTTGATTCTTCTGATTAAAATTTTAAAAGTCAATCCATACAGTAGATTCTTTAGATCTTTAAGTCACATAACGAATCTCGAAAATCATAAAATCCAAATAAGATGTCACCCTGGATTAGATCAAAGAGTTTTCAAT
>CAIGRL010099603.1:0-16817 GCA_903798325.1 Fraxinus xanthoxyloides
AAATGTTAATTTATTCCGTGAATACTTTATAGCATCATACAAAAGTATTATTCTTTTCACA
This sequence comes from Fraxinus xanthoxyloides, assembly GCA_903798325.1. Lineage (NCBI taxonomy): Eukaryota > Viridiplantae > Streptophyta > Magnoliopsida > Lamiales > Oleaceae > Fraxinus > Fraxinus xanthoxyloides. The sequence goes on from CAIGRL010099603.1 coordinate 62, forward strand.
GAATGTGCATACTTAGGGCGTGTTCGGTAGAGATTAAAATCGGATTAAAATTGAAAAACTAGTCTTTATTGTTGACTTTTATTAGACGAGTGAGACCCAATAACGATTATATTTTCAATTTTAATTGAATTTTAAGCCGTACCAAACAGACCCTTGATTTACTACCAATAATAGTATCTAAGGTCTTTTATTATTTCTTAAAAAGAAAAACAATTACATCTAAGGTTGTGAAAAAATAATTAAATTAACATGTTGTGAATTTAGATAGAGCTCCACGCAATTCAATTTTAATTAAATAATTTACGGAAACATTGGACATTCTCTTGCGTAATCAAATTGTTCAGGGAGAACTCAAGTACTATAAACAGAAAAACGTTGGAAACTGCCGCCACCAAAACAGGAGATTGAGAATCTACTTGCTATATTTTCAATAGATTGGGATTCCCAACTGAAATTTCCCCAATTATCACTCCCTTCCCACCTCACCCCACCCCACCCCTGACCGCCGCGTACAGCAGCAGCAGGCATGAAGGATTGAACTATCATTACCCCTATACTTTCACGTTCCATTTTCGCCTCCACAATCACCATTTTCCAGTAGCCAAATAACACGAACTTGCGCAAATTTACTCTGTTAACAATAATGGCATTTGCATCTCCAGTTACATCCTATTATTTGCACAATCTCTGTTCAAACGCATTTTCACGTGAACCAAATTCAAAACCCAGGAAAAATTTAACAACATTGAACAAGATCCACCGTTTTTCCCTTTTCCATCGCCCTCCCATTTGCAGGTTATCTACATTTTATCCAGTTTCATGGAGAGTTCTATTGACTGAGGAATTTTTTATTCCATATCTACTTCTTCACCAGAGCATTGCTAATTTCTGTTAGTGCGAGGATTAAACTCTTTTTCTTTAAAGATGAAAAAGTAGAGATTTTCCACTAAACTGGAGTTCTCAGTAATCTTGTTGGGAAGCAAATATCTCTCAATTTCACTGAGTTCGTTGTGAAGTGCCTAGAGAATTTAATTTCTAGTTGTAATGTCCGATTTTTACTGCTCCACAATGCTTTTTTCAAGTATGCTTGCCATCTAGTTTTTGTCTAGACTGTTATATGGTTTGAGCATTAAAACCTTTAGCAGAATTTGTCAATTTTACCTGATTGGAAAGACATTACGGGCTTCTGCTCGGGCTAATTGCATTTGCTTTGAGTCCTGCTTTCGGTATCAAATCTGTTTTTACTAAAAACATGAACATGAATAGGAATTGGGATGAGTGACGTGCAACCTGTGTAGCACGTGTGTTTATTAGACGGTGAAATTTCCAACAATTATATTCGTTCCCCGCATAACAAAAAAAAGAAAAAGAAAAAGAAAAAAAGAATCCCCTCATAGAGTATGATTAAAGCAATCTCCCAGCCAACATGATTTTTGTTTCGTATTTTTATCTTTGTTAATCGACTAGAGTGGTCAGTACTATGAGACCAGTAAACTAAGCCCATCAATGTTTGCTGAGCTACTTGTTTGAATTGTCATTCACATGCATTATAGTATACTAATGGATTTCATCTCTTTTTCTTTCTCCAGAACAATGTCCCTCTATTTCCTGTTATTTGTTGGGATGCTGAATGGTTATTTTTTTGTTTTAGCAACAGAAAAGATTACTTTTCACTGTGGGAAGGAAGGGATTCATCCAAGCCTAACATATTTGCTTCAGTTGCAAGTGCAGGTTATTGTCTTTCGTTTTTGGTATGTGCCCAGATCAAATTCTGAAGTCATGAGGGTGTATAGTGTCACTAATAAATTATATTTTCCCAACTGTTAACAACTCCTTTAGATACTGTACTGGATGAAGCTGTAGAAAAAGCTCAACTTCCAAAGGGTGACACCTGGTCTATTCATAAATTTGGTGGTACCTGTATGGGAACTTCTGAAAGAATACGAAATGTTGCAGACATTATTGTTAAGGATGAATCTGAAAGAAAATTAGTTGTTGTTTCTGCAATGTCAAAGGTGACAGACATGATGTATGATCTAATATTCAAGGCACAGTCTCGTGATGATTCTTATATTGGTGCATTGGACGCTGTTTTGGAAAAGCACAAATCAACAGCAATTGATCTACTCGAGGGGGATGGTCTTACTAATTTCATATCTCGGTTGCATCGGGACATCAGTAACCTTAAAGCAATGCTCCGAGCAATCTATATCGGTATATTTCTCCATGTGTGATGCAACGCTTAATGAATGGTAGATTTGGCAAAAACAATAAGAATAGACCTCTCCAAGCGATAGATCTGCCTTAACGGGGTTCCCCACAATAGTTTTGACTTATTGAATTGATACAGTGAATGATATATTTGAATTTTTCATCACATTACCCATGCCTGAGACTCTTTCCGATTTATGTAGAAAGAAGAAAGAATTATTAAAGGCTAAGTTAATGATATTCTCCCACTAGTTATACAAGAATCACTTGCATGTATGTAATCCCTTTGATATAGAATGTGATTATTTGTGTATGCTAGTGCGAGAAAAAAGATTTTACATGTCTCTACACCGACCTAGATCTTCATATGTATTTGTTCTGTCGATTTTCTCCAAGTACACCTGAACACTGGTAACATTCTCAATAGGCTATACTTTCTCTCTCTGCTTAATGATGGGCACCGACGTTTGCTATGTTCTTAGTATATGGTTTCCATTCTTAATTAGATTTTTTGAAGAAGTTATCTGGGTTTAGTTGAATTGCATATATACTTAGATATACACGAATGCATGTATAGATATGCCATACAGTGTTATTGCATATATAACTACATATATACATATCATGTTTGAATATAAAATATTTGTTGCAAGAAATATGAAATTATTACAAATATAATTCTCTGGCAGTGAACATATATTTTCTTGATGCTATGTTGAATTAAACCATGTTGTAATGCAGCTGGTCATGCAACGGAATCTTTTTCAGATTTTGTTGTAGGACATGGGGAGTTATGGTCTGCTCAATTGCTGTCTAGTGTTATAAAAAAGGTGCTTTGTATTGTTCATGTTTTTCAATTTGGAGGATTACTAGTTTTGCAGGTTATGTGAATCAAAATTTTCATCCACATCTTTGTTCACAATATTTTTTCCTCTCATTGTAGAATGGATTGGACTGTAAGTGTATGGACACCAGAGATGTCCTTGTCGTAAATCCCGTAAGTTCTAATCAAGTCGATCCAGATTACCTGGAGTCTGGCAAAAGGCTGGAGAAATGGTATTCCGACAACCCATCTAACATAATTGTTGCAACTGGGTTTATAGCCAGCACACCTCAGAGTATTCCCACAACCTTGAAGAGAGATGGAAGTGACTTCTCTGCTGCAATAATGGGTGCTTTATTTAGAGCTCGTCAAGTCACAATTTGGACTGACGTTGATGGAGTTTACAGCGCAGACCCTAGAAAAGGCTTGTTCTAATTCATTCACATAAGCTTTCTATTTAGACACATGGACACATTATTTTATTGTGAAGACTACTCTCCTATTATGTAGTAATAATCTACTCTGTCATGTTGCTGAGATATGCTAGCATTAGGCACAATATTTATGTCTCCTTAAATTTTTCTGTTTCTTTTAATTATTTTGGCAGTGAGTGAAGCTGTGATATTGAAGACATTGTCATATCAAGAGGCTTGGGAAATGGTAGAGTTTGTTCATCTCAGACCTTCCGAAGTTTATAATACTTGAAGATTCTTGTAATTAACAAGTTATTTATATCCATGCAGTCATATTTTGGAGCAAATGTTTTACATCCGAGGACAATTATTCCAGTGATGAAATATGATATTCCAATTGTTATAAGAAATATTTTCAACCTCTCTGCTCCAGGAACAACGATCTGCCGATCTTTTGTATGTAAAAATGAAAATGATCAGGGATTGGAATCTCCGGTTAAAGGATTTGCAACAATTGACCATGTGGCCCTTGTAAATGTTGAAGGGTGGGTTTTAATTGACTAAATGGTGGCATCATTCACAGCGTGCATTTAAGTGTTTGGTTTTTCTTCTTTTTCATTTTGTGGTTGAGTTATTCCTTGCAAACGTGTTTTGCAGAACTGGAATGGCAGGTGTTCCTGGAACAGCTAGTTCCATTTTTAGTGCTGTGAAAGATGTTGGAGCTAATGCGATCATGATATCTCAGGTACTTCTATTTTCTTCTACCCATTCAATGATTAATGTAATATTCTAACTGAGAAATACTTGTGCAGGCTAGTAGTGAGCATTCCGTGTGTTTTGCTGTGCCTGAAAAAGAAGTGAAAGCTGTTTCCATGGCTTTAGAGTCAAGATTTCGTCAGGCTTTGGATGCTGGACGCCTTTCTCAGGTATTCTGTTTGGTTCTATGTGTCAATTCATATTGAAATGTTACATGATGTCTGGTATATGTAGCTAATGTCCCATGAAACTTATACTCACAGCTATACTAACAGTATTGCCAAGTCCTACATAACACAAAAATTTCCTTATATTATACACAATCTTAGTGAAAGTAGAAGGTGTAGAGACGTGACTCCAAATGCATTTCTCAAGATATTTCTCTACAGCGGTGAACTTAGAATGAGACGTTTACACATCTGAGCAACGGTACTTATCTACATTGGAAATTGGAATCTTGTTCAAGTTCAATCTTTGCATTGTGTCAAATTTAAATTTTTATATGCTGTCATGAAGGAAATAGAGTCGATGATCATATAAAATGAACAAGATGGGTGACATTATATAATATTGTGGAAGTTCGACTAATTGGCATCTTGTCTACTACGGCAAATATTTTGCTTACTGACTCAGCACTATCAGTATTGCTCAAGGCTTTGACTTAAATCATGTTACTGATGTATTTCACCTGAGACCCAACCCAATCAGTTGTACATAAGAGGTTCCAATGAATTCTGGTACTACCTTATTCATTTGTAAGCAGGATACTGTGTTCAGGTTTTGTATATGTAGTCAACATTTCTATTTGGTATGATCAGGCAATAGCTTAGCTTCTTCTCTTAATATCTGATGACATCAGGTTTTTGCATCACCCACGATTAGGAAAAATGTGCTGTTCCTTTTTCTCACCTTATTTCAGAGACTTTCTTAATTTGCATAGAATCTATGCAGATTGCAGTTATTCCAAACTGTAGTATTTTGGCAACAGTTGGCCAAAAAATGGCGAGTACTCCTGGAGTTAGTGCTACACTTTTCAATGCACTCGCAAAGGTTGGGAAACTTTGCAACTTTTTCTCATACTTTTCAATATCCATGTGCATTTCTACTATCAATCTTGTCCTGCAATGCGTGGTGCTTAAATGTCATTTAAGTGTATAAAAATTCTCAACATATCCAACTTACACGGTGAAACTTTCCAATGGAAACCTTGTTCTTGGACATTTAATGAGATATTTTATTGTTTGGGAAAATATTGGACTAATTTTATCTGTTTGTGGTTTTTCGAGTCATTGTTTCATCTCTTTTTCTATCAGTGGACAATATAAAGATCACGTTCGACTTGGCTTAAAAAGTTTACCTCCAAGTAAATAAGTGAGTTTTAAATAAATAATAATTTTTGCCGATTGTAATTGAAGTTAAGTTACTTATTTTGATTATAAGACAAGAATTAATATATAAAAAAAGTAACTTTTCTTATAAGTAAAAGCAAGTAATTTTCCCAAACATGTTTTTTGAGAAAAAAGTTCACTGAGCAACTTTTCTTTGTTTTTAAGCTTAGCTAAACATGCTCGAAGACTGTTCCCTTTCGCCTGCTGCTATGTTGCTATAAGAATGGGTATTGTCAACCACGTAGAATACTTTCATGACCCGTTACTTTTACAGGCTAATATAAATATACGTGCTATAGCTCAAGGTTGTTCCGAGTACAATGTTACTGTAGTTGTCAAGCGAGAGGATTGCATAAGGGCTCTACGTGCTGTGCACTCCAGATTTTATCTGTCAAGGACCACAATAGCAATGGGTATTATTGGACCTGGGTTGATTGGTGGAACATTGCTTGATCAGCTCAGAGACCAGGTATATTTTTAATTTATTCTGATTTTTCTCAAGTCATTTATGTATTTGGCAAGTGTAATTGAAAGAATTCTATATCCAACTTTCTTCTGTATATGAGACTCTCTTGAATAAAGTAGCCATTCCTTTTGAGGTTTTACTTAATCAATGTAACAAATACACATATTTTCCCTTCACTTCAAAAATCATTGTTATTTTGATTTTTGATTCAGATCAGCTTCTAAATTATTATTAACGAAAGCAAACTGGTTGACCTTGGAATAATCTGTGTTGATATCAATGCAATTTTCATTTATAATTTTCCATGCTTAAAATAGCTTTAAGTTTTTGTTCGAGTAATTAAACTTCTTGTCAACAAGACAATGTTGGTTTACACTTAACAGACTTCTTTCCAAAAGAGCGGTAGCACTCATCCAAATAACCGTGCAAAATTTTATAAGCCAAGGCATGCCTCTACTATCTATTCTATGTTGTTCAGATTCTTCTAAATGAAGTACATGTGTCGGAGACCTGACGGACAAGGATGTTTCTTATATTTTGAATTAATAATTAAATTCAGGAAGTACATTGGAGATGTTTAATTTTTTCGATGTGTATCTCAAATAAATTTTGAATATTTTTCGGTTATAAGTGGACACCAACCTACAATGAGAAAAAAATTAATACCCGTTCATATTTTTTGATAAGATTAGTGTGGCATGCTTAGCGGACCGTTCATTGATATTTTGCAATATATACATATCCAAATTGGAGATAAACATCTGTGTGCACACATTGCAAAAATGACTTGATTAAATATTAAGGTTGGAAAATTTACGTTTTTTTGGTCCTCGATATGAAGGTTTTGTTTTCTTTTGGAATGTCGAAAATTAAGCAATACATGCTCGTAGACACGACAGTAGGAGAAGGTGCATTCTTCTGTTATCTACTTTGCATGAGCGATGAATTGGTCATATGACATGAATCTGCCTCCAGCCAATTGTTATGAGGGTCTTGAGTGGCCTTTAATTGCTCAGATACACGACTTTATATCGAGGAGCCCATATCATCTTTATGTAGTTATCACAACACCAATTTTCCCCTCTCTTATTCGTTCTAGTAGATTTCAATCAGTAAGTGACGGGAACAAGTTTAATAGATAAGTCTGGGGTCTCGAATTGATGGGGTTGTTATTTAATTATATTTGTTGCATACAAGGTTTCTCTACTAGTTTTTCCTTCAATTTCGTTAAGGTAAAAGCTCCACATATACACTCTCTGTACGTCTTATGCTTAAAAAATATCTGGTAAATTCTCTGAGCAGGCAGCAGTCCTCAAGGAAAAGTTTAACATTGATCTGCGTGTGATGGGTATCACTGGATCGCGGACAATGCTCCTGAGCGACGTGTAAGTTTTAAAAATACAAGAAAGACTTTATTGTTCAACTTTTATACAGTGTAACTGGCATCTCAAACGAACATAGCTCCGCCATCGATCTATATTTTAAATGAAAACCATCTCTCTTGGAAGAAAGCAGTGAATATTTACAAGTAGCATGGTGTTTATCATCTTATTTTACCTATTGGCATATCAACTTATATAAATTATACAGATGGCAAATTAAATATTCATTCCTGGAATAAAAATTGAGTCCAAACCAAAATTGAGCTGTCTACCGCTATACCATTTAGGATGGATTTTGTCTCTTGAAATGGTCACAATTCTGCAAGACAATAATTTTGAATAATCATCTCATTTAAAAGCTTAATACATTAAACAGGACAAAATGTATTTATTCATACTTTCTGTCCTTTCTTATATGGCCAAGGATGTAAAGATAACATAGCATGTGGCGGTAAGACTAGGTCCGAAAGACCTTTGATTTTGAAAGTGTACTTAACTGCCATCTCACCTAAATGCTTGCTTAATTGGAGAGTAGATCTTTATTATTAATGTCTCTAATCAATAACATTTTTTTCGTATAACAGTCTACAAAATAGAAACTTGTGCGGTCCTTTGTTATCCTAGTGGCATGTTTTGACTCCAGATATTTTTATTTTTTCTACTAGTAACACGTTACAATCAACATTCAAGCATTTAGTCTTCTATTCAACATATTGCTCCTTTTAGCTTCTCCTAAAGATACTTATCAGTCACATTTTCCCAAAAACATGGTTATCATTGGTTCTAGGGGTATCGACTTATCAAAATGGAGAGATCTTCAAAGGAAGAAAGGAGAGAAGGCTGACATGCAGAAGTTTGTTCAACGTGTGCATGGAAATCATTTCATTCCAAATACTGTCATAGTGGATTGTACAGCAGATTCTTATGTTGCGAGCCATTACCATGACTGGTTGTGTCGAGGCATACATGTAATCACCCCAAACAAAAAGGCCAATTCAGGACCACTCGAGCAAGTAATAATATATTTTTGATCTGGTTTGCAATATAGTAAAATATGTGCACTTTGGTAAACTGAACTTACATTTTAATCACGTACTATGTGCATGCTTGTGCACAAGTGTATTGGTATTGCCCTCACTTACGGTATGTTTGGTAGGAAGGATTAATGATTGAACAATATTATCAAAGAAAAATAAGCTAAAATTTTCTGGTCATACCCAATATTGTGTACTAAACATGCACTTAGTGGCTTTCTCACCCACATTTAGTACTGCAGCTTTGTTTTGGGAAGATTTTTATTTTTTTATAGTGAGGATCCCTTTAATAAATTTAATGGTATTCCTAATTTTTTTTCCTTTTTGTGTAATGAATCCAGTATTTGAAGTTGAGAGATCTTCAGCGACAATCATATACCCATTACTTCTATGAAGCAACTGTAGGAGCCGGTTTGCCAATCATTAGCACTTTACAAGGTCTCCTTGAAACTGGGGATAAAATATTGCGAATTGAAGGCATATTCAGGTTAGTAATGGTGATATATTATCCATGTTTAGGACAATAAGTTTCTATTCATGCTCTTCACTCCTTGCATGCTTGAGCAGTGGAACCCTAAGTTATATATTCAACAACTTTGTGGGCACACGAGCTTTCAGTGATGTGGTGAAGGAGGCAAAAGAGGCAGGTTACACTGAACCAGATCCAAGAGATGATTTATCTGGAACAGATGTGGCCAGAAAGGTATTAGTTATTACCAGTTGATTCTGTGTCATACGATGTCATTATACCTCGTCTCCTGCTTTGTGTTGTCAACTAGTGGAAAAAGCCATTGAATGATTCAAACATTTCTTTGGTATTCTTTCAAGTGCAACGCAGATAATCCTCAGATATTTCTCTGAAAATGGGGAGCGTAGTACTCTCTATGCCATTATAGCATGGTTGGTAGGAAGGATTTGATAGGGCTGGATAGCACTAAAGAACAAAAATAACTAAAATCCTTTTCATTATACTGTCTTGTCCAATATTCTATAACAAACATGCACTTACAGTATGGTGAAACTGCGATATGTGACTCACTGTTTCAGATTCTATGGACTGAAGTCTTTAGGATCCAAATTTTGTCTACTTCATCATTTGATTTCGTCCTTTAACAAGGACAATTGCCACATTGTGATTTCAAAATTTTACTTTAGTGCTATTTGCCCTGATTTTACAAAACAAATGCCAGCCACCACACTTCAGTGCTATTTAATCTGGTGAAAATGAAGGCAAACCACATATATGATAAATCAAGGCTGGCAGTAGATATAAATATAATAAGATAAATTTAACTGGAGATTAGTAGCATGTTTGGAAAGTGTTTATAAATGGTTTAAATTATAAATAGATAAAAATGAGTGGTGATAAATGGGTAGTACTTTGGGTTCCTCGAAATATGTGGAAAAACGTGATTTGAATGTTTATAAACAATTTATAAACATGAGCCAAACATAGGCTAGGTTACTTCAATGTGTTATTTAAACTAAATATAAATACAATGGGATAAATTTTTCCTCATCGAGTAGCTGGTGTGGTGCAGGTAATAATTCTTGCTCGAGAATCTAGATTGAAGCTAGAACTGTCAGACATTCCAGTTCAGAGCCTTGTTCCAGAACCATTAAAGGCAAGATAAATTTGTTCATTAAAATGTGTCTGCTTTAGGGAATTACCATTTCTCCTCAAATATGATTGTCTTGGTTTGTTTCAGGCTAGCACCTCTGCTGAGGAGTATATGCAGCAGCTGCCCACGTTTGATCAAGACTTGGCAAAACAAAGGCAAGAGGCTGAAGCTGCTGGAGATGTAAGTATACTGTCCCTTAGTGCCAGAACAAATCTTTCAACAAAGATACAGACTGTCTTCTCAAATGATACCTGATCTTCCTGGCTAATATGAGTTCTGAGATTTTCTATAATATAGTGTGAACAATTGCACTATTTTTGGGACATATTGCCCAAGTGGCAAGTTTGTCCCAACCTTTAAAACAAGGAGCAAGTTAATCCTCAACCTTTCCATGTAGTTGCACAATCAGTCCTCAACAGCACAATTGTCCAAATCTTTGATAAATCGTCACATGACTCTCGCATGTTCGACTTTGTGAAGCTATGCTTTTTTTTTTTTTCCCAAACTTGGGCTGGGGCCCATAATTTAGAAGTTAGGCATGCTTCCAAGAGGTTGTGTGATGCCGGCTTCCGTCATTAGTGATTGATTGTGCAGTTGAAATGAAAGGGTAGGAGACCAACTACTGTTATGGCAATATATTTGGGACCAATAGGGCATTTTTTTCAATATAAATGGAAACAGTTAGGTGTATGTGTGTTTGAGGGAGAGATGAACGCTGTATTGGGAGCTTTGCTTCTTTCTATGAATATCGATTTCATCTTCTTACGAACTTAAAAATATTTGAAGGTGTTGAGATATGTTGGGGTAGTAGATGTCGTGAACCAAAAAGGAATTGTGGAACTGCGAAGATATAAGAAAGAACACCCCTTTGCACAACTTTCAGGATCCGATAACATAATAGCATTCACTACCCAAAGGTACGAGAAGCAACCTCTAATAATCCGTGGCCCAGGTGCCGGGGCTGAAGTGACAGCTGGTGGAGTATTTAGCGACATATTGCGCCTTGCATCATATCTTGGTGCACCATCATAAGATCATTCACACTTGATATTGAACAGGAAAAACATAGGATCTTGTGACGATAAAGTCGTCCACCATTATTTCTATGGGATTTCTCGGGCCTGGATGATTTATTTTGAAACACAAGTACCAATTGTTTTGCATTCTTCTTATTCGAAAATGTTAACATAACACTTTTTCCTACTGTTTTGGTGTTTTTTGCTCCTTTATTGTGTACTTATTCGGCTGAAGTTGTATAAAATGAAGCTGATTTGCATATATTCCATGTTTTGGGTAGGAAGAAAAATATATAGTTCCATGTACGGTAGGATATCGTTGTCTGCCTGCATAGAAATTCATTAGATCAAATCCGATCGATTTGATCCTACCAAGACACAGTATTTTAAATGCATTTAACACATTAATGCACTGATGGAATTACTTCTATGCTTCAAGACAAACTGAATTTACGTTATTTTGCCGTCACCGAGACCTTAACCTTTGCTCCTTGGTCTCTGTTGGAATTTTTCTACCTTAACATAAAGAAGTGAGTAGAAAATTTCTATTATTTCCAGAATATAAAAGGATAAAGAGTCCAATCTACAATCATGGAAAGCAGATTGCAGAAATCAGCGAGCGAAAATTTCCATTCTGAGTATTCAGTTTGGTTTCACTGTTAGCGGGTTAAGTGATTCAAGATCTCAAATTTACATTTTGACAAGACCAAACTTATACCCGGGTCAAATTCCTTTGAGATTGTAAGTCGAAAAGTTATTCGATTTTGGGACCAAGATAATATTTTGGATCTCTGAAAAACCTGGTGATTTTTTCGGCTTTCTCAGCCGAAAGGTCAGTGTTCTCCAAAATGTACTCCTTTGATGCTTTGGCTATTGCTTCGATTGAACCAATGGCTTGATTCAGCTGAAACACAAAAACCCCAACAGTTGAGTTACCCTTCGATGTAATATGAACACATTATGCACAGAGAAATGTAAACCTCGATGGCATTTCAATGCCACCTAAACTCGACAACACGGTATAAAATGAAAAAAGCTCATAATGGGGCTCTCATGATCAATTCCTAAACTATCTTTCATCCTATGTTCAGCTAGCATGAAAATGAAATGCTTGGTCCATCTGAACCTTGGGCATACTACCATAATAGCTGAAGATCTGTAACCATGTTGAATGGATTTCTTTTTGTGAACTACAATAAATAGGACTATAAATTTCTAAAAAGGTCTTAGACCTTTATATTGAAAAGTTTAGAAAAAACTGGGCAGATTTATGGCCTTAAGATGATCAAATAACATTGTTTTTGATTGATAAGTGAAGCAAATATTGAATTCAAAGTGATTTTTAACTTAAAAATAGTCAATTTTGAATAATAACTTAATACGTAATAATATTACCAGAATAACTTCACATCACAGCCTCATCATGACAAGGAGTTGTGACATTTTATACTTCTGAAGTTTTCAAGAGGGAATTGTTCGTTCATTTTTTTTTTCTTTTTGTTTGTTTTTATTATTTGCACTTGGTTGGGAGGAATAGGAAAATAGAGATTGTGAGAAAGTAAAAATGTAATGAATAATGCTCATTGGACAGGCTCAAGGACAAGGATGGAGGGAAAGAGTGACGTGACACATAATAATTGAGTATCGCGTTTTTATTTTTTTCAAACTGTCCAATCATGTCGACACGTGTTCCCTCTGTTTTTAAACATCTCTTTGAACATGTTTGTTTAGCATGACTGAAATGTAATATGGGAAAGAATCTTGTACCGCATTTGCATCATGGCTATCGATTCCGGGAATTGATGTGACCACTTTGAGATAAACGTCCATCCCTTGCACCGATTTTTCCCTCTTAAAGCATGACACAGAGTATTAGGTGCCCACTCCAACGAAAATAAAAATAATACAAGAGCGAGGAAAGGTTTGAACAACAAACCTCAGATCTCAATTTTGCAATAGCATCCTGCTGCTTACACACTGCAATAGTTACACAACAACAAATTAAGCCACTTCCCACCGACGCACTGCGATACATACTCAAGAATAAAAAAACACATTAAATGATTCTGCATAATGAAGTTGGAGATTGGAGCCTTACTCCCTCGAGCATGTGCTATTTTTACAATCTTCTCAAAACCCATCTCCAAGTCTTGTACTGGCACGAATGTTGGCTTACCAAGTTTCATGCCATATCTAAACGAACCATAATTAATAAGTTCTTAGTCCATATTGAACCACATAGCAAAGAATAATATTCAACGTATAAGAGAATCTAATCTCACTTGAAATAAGAGCGTGTGAAAGAATCGTTCTGATCCTTGGTTGGGAGGGTAACAACCACATAGAAGTGTGCAAACTGTCCATTCAGTTTCTGAACTCTATACTAATAGATAGTGAAATCTAAGAAGAAATACCAAGGTAAATTAAGTAAGAGCAAATTAAACCATGAGTAAGAAAAAAGAGAAGCAACCTGCTGAATATGGATGAAGTGTCATTGCAATCCCAATTAGTCACGAATAAGAAAGCTACTGACAAACCACCGCAGTTAAAGATGAAATCCTGCAAATCAAATATTTGGAATAATAAGTGTGCTGCCCTAAACTTATATATCATGAGCTAGGGATAAGAGTTACTGGAGCAATTGGCACAAAGTTTAAACGAAAAGAATTTGCATCGAGAAAGGAGGAGATGAAATTGATGAAAGATGGATGTTGTTCATTTTTCCAGGTGATACCCATCAGGCAAACCCCACGGCAATCTGCAGCAGATTCAAATGAGAATCTTGTTAATCATTACAAGATAATACATTTGCAACCAAAATCCTGGTTGGCAAAAAGCTTAATGCTGCTTTTTTGAAGCCTTACATTTCAAACATAAACAAAGATTCAAAATGTAATCAGCGATGATTCAAAAACTATAGACATGAAAGTTAAAGTTAAGACAATAAGAGACAATGAAATATGAGACCGCTATTAATTCAGATTTGGCAAGGCCACATGTAACAGAAAAATAAATAAGCTGACTAAGTTCCATGACCCAAAAAAATTCATCAAGAATCAACAATCTGCATTAGGAGTCATCTACTCCTTGCAAATTTGCATCCTCGAGTACAAAGCAGAAAAAAAATTAAAAATTAATATTCGTATTAGGATGTAAAAATGTCCCCGCCAATATGCATATTAACCAAGATAACAACAGTAGGCATAAGGTTCATTACAACAACAACTATAGAGTCTACAGAGTGATAATTTGCACTCTTCAACACCAATTCATGCTTCATATTTCTCATGGTTCATACTACTTGCATTTTGGTAGTTCTAATCCAGCATAATTTTATCCTGTCATATATTCAAATCTGGTTGCAGAAGCTATGCATGAGATCTTCAAGAAATAAAAATAAAAAGATAAATCAGGAAGGACTAGAATATTGACAATACTGAAGTTAAATCACTATGATCCAGCATACAGTGTTTCTATGTCTTAAATTTATCAATACGATTTTGTGTACTGGAGATTAATAGTTTTACAAACGCCAAAAGAAGAAAGATCCAATTTCACCTTTTATTCCAAACACAATTGAATCAATTACAAAACACAAAGCCTATACAATATATATTCTGAAGGTAAATGAATAGAATTGAAATGTAATTTGAATTCATAATAACTCAATGGCTTCCACCCACATTCAAATATCAGGAATAAAATCAATTCGATTTCCTACTGTTATTTCTAAACGAGTTGGACGCAATGACAATAAGATAAATTCATCAAATTTAATATTCGAGTCAATTTATAAAACAGAGTCGGAGATTAAAAAATTTTGCTTAACAAGTATCAATAATTTGAAAGATAAAAGTAATTTGACAGTTTTGAAGAATATTAAACCCGAAATACGAATTAAAATTAAATTTAAATTAAGATAAGTACCTGGATTTGATAAATTTGAAGCATTGGAAAAAGGCGTTGCTTCTCTGCAATTTCGCTTTGAATTCATCTTCATGCCTCTTTACTGGTGTGCCTGTGAATTTGTCTAGGCGCGAAACAAAATATTTGTACTTTTGCCACTCGAAAAGGATATTCTCTGGGCTTATTGCAATTTTGTCCTCACGCAATCTTCAAGTAGGGATGATTGCAGCGGTTTTAAAATATATTTGTTTATTGTTTTTTTAAAAATTAAAATTTAAACATATAAAAAGTAAAATTAAAAATAAAAATTGTTTTCAAACCGTTCAATCTGCCATTGACTTGATGCCTTCAAATAACAATTGATGGATTTAAATCTCGATCAAAGAGAACGTCTTTAGGGTGTATTTGATAGATATTGTTGAGAAAATGATGTATTTTAAATAGTGATATAATGAGAAATACTTAATAGCACATAATGTCCCTACGTTTCGCTCTTAGTGTGCAAAATATCCTCACATTTCATATTTTTGCATTTTCGGATGATATTTTAACTTTTCATTGTGGAAAACGTCATTTTTATCATATTTTTCAATTAAAAAATTATAAAATGACAAATATACCATCATAATTAAATAAAACAAAAGGAAAAAAATAAAAAATAAATTGTAATCATACTCCTATTTTTTCTAAAAGAAATACAAATAAATCTCAAATAAAAAAATAAAAAAAGAAAAGAAAAGTTGTCTTCCCCCTCTGTCTCCCAGCCACTCCCATCCCCGCCTCTACCCCTCGCCCTCACCACAAAATGAAACTAGAAAATAGATTGAAAAATACTAGAGGATGTAGAAATATTAAAAATCAATCTCTCGTATTTTTTACTGAATGATGTAGAAGAACATAGATTGATTTTAGGATTAAACAAAAGAGGGTTTTTTTTTTCCATTATTGTCATTGGCATTGTTCTTGATTTCCACAAGCTTTCTTGAATGTGGAGGACTTTTCTTTAGATGACACTCACAATACTAGTGATGGAGCACTACATCTCTTGAGAACCTCCATTTCTTGCCATCCGTTTACTTGCACCTTTCTAGATAAACGGTCATTGTACTCAAACACTAATACCAAAAAACATCTTTTTAAAATCAACATCTAATCGAGTACCAAAAGTGTAAAAAGAAGAAATCATTGAAAAAAAGAAGACCGGTAGGTAAAATAAGATCAGCAAGCACATCGGTGAAAAATGCAACAGTTTGAAATGTAGAGACATTTTGCACGCCAAAGGCTAAACGTAAAGTCGTTTTGCACACTAAATATCAAACGTATGGACATTTTTTGTGAATAAGCCCCATAGATCGCGATTTGTCTTTCAATCTCCTTTCTTTGAACAAATGTAAAAGAATTTCCCTTATTTATGGTCAATTCATTCCCACTTAAACACACAGCAAAGCAAAATCAACTTTTGATTTATATAGTAAGAACAAAGAAAGATTAATTACTTGAGGATTTGAAGGCGATGAATGTGGCGATGCTATCAGGTAGGGGTGGCGTGGGGTGAGGTGAGGAGGGTGGGGGTGGGAATGGGTGAGAGAAGTAGATGGAGAGGGGAAGAAGATGAAGATGACTTTTCTTTTCTTATTTATTGGTAAGGGTGGGCATGGGGGGTGGAAGGATGAGGAGTAGAAGAAGAAAAAGGAGTTTTTTTTTTTTTTTTTTTTAAATTAATTTATTTTTCTTATTTT
>CAIGRL010099612.1:0-10420 GCA_903798325.1 Fraxinus xanthoxyloides
GGAAAAGGAAAAAAAAAAAAAAAAACTGATAGAAAATTGGTGGCACTGCATGAATAGTTAATTTTCTTTTGAATTAGTAGACATTAGAAAGTGATTGAACTATTGAGATAAAGACAGATCCCATTTGGTTTTGGCATAGGGCCACCATGGGTCATTATATGCCATTGGTTCACGCCACCCCACCCCAACCCCATATATCTATACTATATTTTCACAGATAAAGTAGTGGGCCGGGCCGGGCCCAAAGGAGGATAATGGAAGTTGCCTTCATCTTCTCTGTACTGGTTCCACCAATTGCATACAGCTATCTTGGGTATCACTGCTCTCAACTGATTTGGGGTTTGAATTTTAATGAATTAATTTCATTATTCAATCAAGCCATGATAAGAATGGGTTATGTCAAAGTCCCTTACTCGCAACAGAGAAATGACCTAGACAACAAGGCACTATTACTTAGAATTTTCGACTAATAAAATATTGATTTCAAGGAAATTAGGGCAAGAATATATTTGTGAGATGTGACAATTTTCAAAAATTTCATTTATTTATCCAACTTGTTATGTTGTTATTACATATTTGACCACTTTTGTCAAAACAATAAACCTATCATATATAGGATGAAACAAAATCACATTGCAGCTGTTAAAAAATATCTCCTATTCGGTGAAGATAAAAATTAAATTTTTAAAAGATTTTGATAAAAAAAAAAAATTTTGAAATGTACGATTAAAAAGTTGTGAGATCATAAAAAAATGTGATTAATATTGATTATTTAACTTTTAACTTAAATTAAAATTTAATTTAAATCAATACCAAACAAAGTAATGTCATTATCCTCGCTAACATAGATATTTTGCAACTTCGGCCATTTTAGTGGGTATAACAAGACATTACATTTGTCATTTTATTAATGACAAACCTACCAAATTTGACTTATTATCTCTTTTACGGGGAAACGCGACGCTGTTAATCATATGATATACAATCTCAACCCTATACTTATTATTCCTTTACCTATAAAATACGTTATTATATTCTTATACTTAAACCGTAGCATCAAAGAACGTAAATATGACAATCGAAACGTTCAATATTATGAGGGTATTTGATGGAGATTAAAATTAGATTTTTAGTAGATTGTGATAGATGTTTTTGAAATGTGTGGTTGAAAAGATGTGGGACCCATGAAAGATGTGGTTAATATCGATTGCTGGACTTTAATTTAGATTAAAATCTGATTTTAATTCATACCAAACATGACCTTAATAAAGAAACAAGACTATATAATTGAGATGAGAAAATAAGGAAAGTAAGTTTATATAAATGTGATGGAGGGAGAATATTCTTTATGGCAAATTCAGAATTATTATAATACCCTACTTTCATGATTGCATTTAATCTACTGCAAATTAAAAACTCNTTAAAATTAGATTTTTAGTAGATTGTGATAGATGTTTTTGAAATGTGTGGTTGAAAAGTCGTGGAATCCATGAAAGATGTGGTTAATATTAATTGTTTGACTTTGACTTATATTAAAATCTAATTTTAATTGGTACCAAACAAGTCCATATATTTAGCCCATGTTTGAGAATGATTAAAATCTTAAGTCAAAATCAACAAATAATTTTAATCATATATTTCATGAAATCCACAACTTTTCAACTACATACTTCATTAACTTTATTCTATTAATCACAAACTTAATCGACTAGTTTATCACTCTTAGCGACAAAACGCCGTTAGTTTATTCATTCAATCAATCCATGAAATCAAATGATATAGCCCAATAAGATTTGACGAAGAAAGAAACATTATGGTATGAAAATGAAATAAAATCTCCCCTGGATTATGTTTGTCGCCTGAAAAGGATTGTGTATACTATATACACCTTGAGGTCCTCTAATATTATCCTATAATACCCTATTTGTAGTAGCAGTCCCTAACATTTTCAAATTTTGTAAAATTTACCATAACCTTCAATTTGTACTAGCGAAGGTCCCTAACCTTTTATATATATGCAGCTGAGGTCCAAATGAATCGAAACTGTCCATTTGACTGTTAGTTGATTAATATTTTCCAAAAAAAAAATGATATTTTGATCATTTTAAGTAGTGACATTTTCGTTATTCTATGATAACATTATATTTTTCAATATAAAGAAAAAACCAAAGCAAGAGGTTATCTTCTTCACCTCATCTCACCCCCAAAATCGAACCTAGAAAACTCACCACAACTGGACGTCAATTTCCCTCTCCCAACCATCCATCGAATTTTCTAAAAACCCAACCCATCATTAAACATTTCAAAAACCTAAAAACCCAACCCATCTCCATCCTTAGATTTGATGATGTTCCACCATGAATATGCTCGCATAGAGTTGGCGAGACTATCGGCAATGAGGTGCGACCATGGGTGATATTGTAGGTGGCGATTTGTGCATTGAAGCCGTCGACCAGGGAAGAAATTTTGAGGAATTAGGCGGCCGGTGGTTTTTCTGGATTAGGTGGTCGTCGACTTGTGTTGATTTTGATCTTCTGTGATTTTTTATTAAATCTTTTTTTAATTTTCTCTAGATGTTCGACGATCCTTTCTAGAACCTAGTTTTCAAATGTTTTCTAATTTTGATCTTCGATATTTTTTTCTTTGCATTGTGTTTTACGTTCTTCCTATTCACAATGGAAAAGCTGGGTTTGACAGTTTGATGGCGTTGGCAATTTAAAGTTTACAGTGGTGGCAGCCGATTGACTGGCTGGCAACGATGAGTTTTGTTAGTTTGGTTTTGGGGTGGGTTGAGGTGAGGTGGGGTGGAGTGGGGAACATAACCTTTAGATTTGAATTTTTGTTTTTTGATTCAATTATCCCTTATTATATATAATTGTATTTATATTGCAAAATATAATTTTGTCGTAGAATGGACGAAAATTCCTACTTAAAATAATCAAAATATCAAATTTTTTGTAAAATATTGGTTAACTAACTGTCAAATGGAAGGTTTCCATCCATTTGAACCTCAGCTACATATTTATGAAAGGTTATAGATCTTTACTGGCACAAATTAAAGATTATTGTAAAGTCTACAAAAAATTAAAAATGTTAGGAACTAACAAGCCATTAATACCTGCACAATCTTTAGCTAAGGTTTATGTAATTATATTGATTATGTTGCTCACGCAATCCATATCGCGTAATAGACAACATCTACGTGGTAAGTCGATTGCAATAGGTGTTGGGAACGTTTTCCTTAAGAGTGTGAAATTACGACACTTATTTTCTAGAATTTCTCTAAATTACTCCCCGTTTTTACGTTATACTTATGATTCGATTAGTCTTAATGGTTCCTACATTGGCATGCAAAGGTAAATGACCAGAATGGAAGGATTTTAAAAAGTCAAAAGTTGTTTCTATGATTGAATCTTTTTTTCCAACACATTTAAATAATTTTTTTAGAAATGCTTTATTTAGTTAGAATATTTTTTTTATATATATTAAAAATGAAATAAGATAACTTTATAAGAAAGCTCTCTCATAAGAAGTAGAAACAAAAGAAGTCCTACCAAACAAGCCTTGAATAGGCTTGAAGCATTTAGAGGGTGTTTGGTAGAGATTAAAATCGGATTAAAATTGAAAAACTAACTGTTATGTTTTGGCTTTTATTAGACGGGTGAGACCCAATAACGGTCATATTTTCAATTTTAATTGGATTTTAAACCGTACCAAACAGACCCTTAATTTCTTTGGCATAGATATGAAATAAAATATGTGAATTTAACTTCACATTTAATTAGTATCAAATAACAGTATCCATGATATTGCACCAAAGATGTCTTTAAACTTCAAAGTATACCAAATCAGTATACCTATCGTTTCTATACTAATTTAATTATATTTTCTTAATCAAATGCTACTCTTGATTTGATCTTGCCAAGAAGGGCATCGATTCGAAACATGGAGCGTTTGTACATCGAAACCCAAGATAGCCATGCCCGAGCTAACAAGTAACAAAATTTCATTCTTTTTTTCAATGGTCTTATCAATGAATGAAGTGAATTGAAGAAAAATAATTTATTGAAATTAATACCTAATATTTGTTAGAATAATTTTAATCATATCAATCTGAATGGCAGTGGATTTCTTGATTTATTGTCCAATGAAGTTGAATAATGAATAGGTGAGCTCATTGCAACCTAAATTGATGATAATCAAAATTAATGATGAATATATTACTCAATTTGTCAAGGTGGCATATTCAGGTTGAATAAATAAAATTTTAAAATATATGAAGTCCATGTTTGAGCTCCATTATTTAAAAAAAAAATATTTTTTTCTCCAAAATTATTTTCAATTATACACTCGATAAAATATTTTTGCACATAAATTCAAAATTTTCCCTACCGTTTAATCATATTTTCTAAAAAATCGTTATTTCAAAATTCATTTTTCACAAAAAAAAAATAGGGCTCAAACACACCTTTAGCTCCTGTTTGAAATCCATTTTTTGGGGAAAAAAAAGTGTTTGGAAATAGTGATTTTTTTTTTAGAGAATGTATGGTTAGAACATAAGGAAAAGTTTTAGGATTTCATGTAAAATTAATTTATGAAAAATTGTGTGATTGAAAATGAATTTTAAAAAAAAAGGGAATCAAAACAGGACTAATAAAAGAAATTCAAATAATTCAATAATGGATTTGAGAAGAAAGCTCAAAAAGGACTTGAATGCGGCTACTAAAACATGCTCACGTGGCTAGTCATGTCAAAATGGCCCCACCCAACATGGACTCTGGTTATGGTTACATCCGATGGCTCTTCGCCCCAGATTCCCTCCCTTTCATTTATCTTCCCATTTATTCCACCGGTTCATGACCCGATTCCGACACTCATTGGCAGACCCGAACCGGCCAGTTTTTTCTCCATTTATATATACCCCTACAATTCTTACATATTTCTCTAGGTTGCATGTTGGTTTGAGAGGACCTAAGTTAGGCCACTAGAAGTGCAGGCTAATCTTGTCAGCACAAAACTTCCTAGCTATCACTTTTTTGAATGTTAAAGCATAATTTTCACTTATTTGACGTGGTTTTTGAACTTTTGAGAGGACCTAAGTTAGGCCACTAGAAGTGCATATTTCTCTAGGTTGCATGTTAAAGCATATTTTTCAATTATTTGAAGTAGTTTTCGAACTTTTGATAATTCTTTTGAAAAAGACTTTGCTAATGAATAGAGGGGCTTTACCGGAGATGATACACTGCCTCACCATTCCGGCTAATATCGCCAGAAATAATGGTGGTGCTGGTATAGCAATGAGAGTGCTCGAGAGACAACGGATGAATATGAAGTGGCAACAGCAATCAGCTACTCATCTGAATGAGGATTATCAGTTGAGTATGTTTTCTGTACCTTCTGTTGAAGATCAACAGTTTCAAGGTTTGGTTGAGAGTGATCAAGGCATTGGAGAACTCGTGGCTCAGGCGATGAAACCGGACCCGGGTATAGAAGATGTAAGAAATAATTTTTGCAGAGCTGAGAGTAGTTTGAATTATGCTGGTTGTGTATATGGAGATGGGTCTAAGTTTGAAATGAATTACCCGATTCCAACAACCGCCAGCTGCCCACCAGCAGTGGCTGCGGCAATGCCAGAGGCGGCAGCAGTTGCTAAAAAAGGAAAGGAGGCGGCCCTGCTGGAAAAGCTGGGCTCTGCAGCCGGAAGAGAGAGTTTCAAGAAGAGGAAGTCCTATAAGAATATGGATCTTAAGGTGAATATCCCGTAATACTATCTTTATGACTTCTGATGATTTGCTTACTGTAATTTCTATCATTAAATGCCACTTAATTTCAAATTAAGTGTTAATCAAAACTTTTGGGACATAATCAGGTCGTTGCAGAAGAACAAAGCAGAGAGAAAAAAGTCAAGGGATATATAGAAGAGGATTCTAAGATCACAGAGCAAAATAGCAACAGTAAGAGCACCACCACCACCACCACGACTAGTAACAACAACAACAACAACAAAAAGGAAACTTCCACCGATAATTCGAAGGGAAATTCAAAGCTCTATGAGATTCCAAAGCTCGACTACATTCACGTTCGAGCACGACGTGGGCAAGCCACTGACAGCCACAGCTTGGCAGAAAGAGTATGTTCAACTTCAACTGATATGTTTTAAGAGTATTTTCTATTTACTTATTGTGCGTTCTACACAGTAAGTAGTGTTAATTATGCAGGTAAGGAGGGAAAAAATTAGTGAAAGAATGAAGTACCTGCAAGGTCTAGTACCTGGATGCAATAAGATCACTGGGAAAGCTGGAACGCTGGACGAAATCATCAACTACGTCCAATCTCTTCAAAGACAAGTAGAGGTACAACTATCAATGATCATATTTCATCACATATTCGTGTATCTGCACAAATATTGAAATTAGTGTTCTATCTTCATGACAGTTCCTCTCCATGAAACTCGCTGCAATCAATTCAAGCCTTGAATTTGACATAGAAAACTTCATAGCAAAAGAGGTAAAGACAATTTTCAGTACTGTGCTAGCATCTTATAACTAAAACAGATAGAATTATTAATAGTGATTTCTGTTTTGAAGTGATTCTTACATTTATTGCCTACAGATGTTTCCACCTGGGACATCTAGCATTCCCACGTCCAACGTCATTAATCCTTCTCACCTTCAGTTCAACTCATTACCGCAAGGAGTTTCATGTTATGGTCCAGAAATGGGTGTAAATCTTCCTGATGTAATACTTCGGAGAACCATCAGTGCTCCCGTATCAATGCCAGAGATATTCCTTGAATCTTCCAATTTAAATGCAAGTTTGAATTTCTTCATTTTCATCTTCATGTAATTACACTTTATATCCTCAATGACCAACAATTCTTACAAACAATTCAAAATACAGCAAATTCAGCATTCAATCTGGGATCCCGAGTTACAAAATCTCTATGGCATGGAGTTTCATCAAGGAAAATCAACTTCATTCAATACTCAGCCATTTACAGGTGAACAAACGTGTCTTGTCAAATGCTAGTACCTGCTTTTGATAACTTAGGAGTGTTGCTAATACAAAATGATGAGAGACCATTGAACCCCACAAAAGTTAATGATACCACTTAAGAGTAATATGGTCCTCTCTAATTTATATTGAGGAAGTTGCTTATTAGGAATCTTTCATCTGTCTTCCACCTTAAATTGAACTAAAGATTAAGCCATCTCACTTTTAATCCTAAACTCATTAATACAAAAGATATACAAATTCACACTAGCATTTGCTCAGACAGGAAACAGAGAAATTAGCTAAACGTAAAATTACTATTTCCTAAAACACATTGTATCCTGGTATTCACTTCATAACCAAGTAATCTCAAATAGGTCTAACTTAGTTCAGGTCCTAAATTCATGCTTCAGTCATAAATTTCTTAGATACAACACTGTACAATAATTTATTGAAGTTTGAAACTAAAAGGGCCTGATTATTGCAGGTTTTACTGAAGCAGGGGATGTGAAACTCTAGTCGAATTTATTTTCCTATTCCTTTTCCTATTTCCAACTACATATTGCATATACAGTTGCAGTATAGATATATTTGCAATGATAATGTTATAAGATTTTAACCATAAATTTTTCTTTTGTGTACGTGATAACTGTAAAAGCATCACAAGATGAAACTGCATAAAAAAGTATAAATTGCTAAAAGGTAGAAACTTCAGGTAGGTTGCAAAAATAAACCGAGATAAAACATCAAGGAAATGAAACAATATTGAAAGCTGAGGGTTGAAATTAAAGGTTTCTTAGAACTTAGGACTGCAGATACAATCAACCAAAAAAATGATATTCCATAGAGCCTCACATTCAGATCCAATGCATATTTGCGATCAATCTTTTGTTGAATGTTATGTCAAAGATAAAGATTTGATTCCCTAGGAAGTTGTGAACTGAAGAAGTAAAGAGTTAAGTCGATCGGATGAAGCTGTAGTATGCCTAATATTTGACCCCGAAGCTAATTTTATGCCAATTCCACTGTCAAATAATTAATATATACAAGTATTGTCAATACGGTACAAATCGCAGGGTCTATGATGCATGCGCCAAACGAAAAATATGTCTACATAAATGCAGGGTTGTATCCCTTATTCCCGAAGCAAAATATTACCAGATTTCTCAATGCTATGGAAGACATAGTTTCCTTTAGAATAACAGTACAAAAGCTGATGCTGGAAATTATGATGATTTCCTCCAAATGAAAGTGGGGTGTACTGAACTCTTTTTTTCCTTACTAAATTACCAATAAGGAGAAAAGTTGAAGTGTGTGTGAAAGGCCCAAAATACTTTCATGGTAGCTATACAATAACTATCAACACAGATAGACTGCTGATGCCATTTCTTACAGTGTGAAAGGCCTATATCTAATGTTGACATCTTTGGCAGATTATTCTCCACTCAAAGTGAATAGGTGAATTAACTAGGTGAATCAGTTGAATCAATAAACCTGACCCGCATAAATGGAAACCTGTACTACATCACTGAGTAGACAATCTACTAATACTATACACTGACATTCATTTGAAGGAAACCTGCCTCTGAACAGCTACAACTAAGAGTTGCATGCTGACATGTTCATCTTTTTGCTTGTTCCACTCCAACACAGATTCTTCTCAGTCTCTGTCATTAAATAAAATGGACAGTTTTGTCAAAAGAGTGACTTGGAAACCAAGAAGTGAATTCCAGTTATAGCTTTCAGAATGTACCTTTTCCAGGAACAACATTTGTGCAGCTTAACAATTGTGGAAGCAATACTCGTGCTTCCCTGCCATACACAGACGTTAAAACATACAAAAATGTCAGTTGAGCATAGATGCGAATTGAAGCATGCGTGATCATCTATTTGTGCGACCTTTGGAAGCTTCAGCCCCTGTTGCCCACAACACCAGCAACTGGCTTCAATCTTTTTGCTTCCTTGCATCTACTTCCAAAATCCTAGCCACTGTCCTGACCTATGCTCACGACAATAATGAAACAACGATAGACCTTAAAGCTGGAAAAGCTAGTCAATAGAATTTACACTTCGGTTTTATCCCTTTTAGCCCATGTTTGATGACCATTATTTGAAAATTCTTTATTCTACATACTCGTTTTCAACCACATATTCAAGCAATAAAATATTCTACCAGTAAACCCAAAATTTTTTCCTACTTTTTAACCACACATTCTCCTAAATTTTTTATCAAAGTAATATCATGGAAAACAAAGATCGTACAATTACACTGTAGATTGATTTTAATGTCAAATTTATATTCAAGCTTAACAATATAGGAAGCAAGAATTGGTTTAACATTTCATAAAGAAGATGAAATGTGCCAAAATCATAATAAAATTTGATCAAAGGAAATGCAAAAAATCAAACACTAACCATAGCAACCTCACCGCAACCTCCTCCATAAGGCCTGGAGTCATCACGTATACAATATCATTCTCGAAACCTAAACCATATTTGAAACTCATAAAAACAGTACATTGTAAAAAACTACATTACAAGCACATCAAATGTGGAAGAATTGAATGAGTGCAGCTTTAGAACCTCGATTTCTGATTAATTTGCTAGAGGAGAAACTGTTTATATTCTTATGATTGTTGCGCAGTGAATCTCGTGCGCACAAGTGATTTTGGATTTTACCGCCGCTGTCCGTTTCATAGCCTTAGTTTTCCATGAAAAAGGAAAACATTTTCCTTTTCCACCCTTAAAAAGTTGTTTGATAGGTAAAAATTTTTCACATTTTTCTGGGTACAACCATTTGATGCACATTTGCTTGATTTTGTTTTCCCACCTATTAGGTGGGAAGCAATTTCCACCTTTTTTTTTAGCAATGGCAACAAATTATATCAACCATTGTTAAAAAAAAAATTCACTTTTGCTGACAATTTTCATCCAAAACAAAGTCAAACGAATGGTATTCGGTAAGGTTATTTTTTTTCAAATTTTTTATTTTTTTATTTTTGACAATTGAAACAAATTCTAGACCCAATAGTAGAAAATATTATCATTNTAAAAAGTTGTTTGATAGGTAAAAATTTTTCACATTTTTCTGGGTACAACCATTTGATGCACATTTGCTTGATTTTGTTTTCCCACCTATTAGGTGGGAAGCAATTTCCACCTTTTTTTTTAGCAATGGCAACAAATTATATCAACCATTGTTAAAAAAAAAATTCACTTTTGCTGACAATTTTCATCCAAAACAAAGTCAAACGAATGGTATTCGGTAAGGTTATTTTTTTTCAAATTTTTTATTTTTTTATTTTTGACAATTGAAACAAATTCTAGACCCAATAGTAGAAAATATTATCACTTTAATGGACAATTTTCATAAAAAAGGAAGTCAAACGGATTTCAAACTTTCAACATTTTCCATTGAAAATTATAC
>CAIGRL010099613.1:0-19801 GCA_903798325.1 Fraxinus xanthoxyloides
ATTTCTGTATATGGCCTAAACCCCTCGGCATAATTTGAATTACAAATATGTTTGCAAGTTACGACTTACAAGCATTCTGTCTTCTTTCCGCTCCACCTTGGACCCCACGTCTACTCCCATTCAAATTACGCCGCTCAACCTCAACAGATCCAATATGCTCTTCCACGCGCCTCTTTTAATCATGTAGTCAACACCCCTCACAGTTGGTTTACTCTACCACGCTTCAACTTACTATTTGTTGGTGATATTACGCGCTGTTCAATAACTTGGGTCTCGTTCTCTCCATAAACGTAAAACTCAAAATTAGCCACTCTCTCACTTTCTCTCTCCTCTGTTTTTAGTGCGTGAGAGAGACAGAGAGAAGTTCTATCTGGGGAATTTCAATACAGGTACTCAACTTACAGAGTTGTTCTATATTGATTCCTTGAAATTTGATTTATAATAATTTGATCAAGTGACATATTTTTAAGGTATAATTGCAGTAGCGGTATCAAATCTTTTATTTAGTATCAAATTTTAACCAAACTTTTCATTTGTGTCACTCATTGTACCAAACCTTTCAAAAATTAGCATTTTGAGACTAATCTAATGGAATCCTCGGTTGATGTGTTAGTTGACCAAAAGTCAATAGCCAACAAAAAATTTGACTAATTTTTTAAAGGGTAAACGATCAATTTACATTTTTAATATAAAAGAAGTAAAATACTTAAAGAAATCAAGATAGAAAAGAATTTATTTTTACCATCTTTCGCACTCCCACCCCGAGATCCAAATACAAATCCACCCACCCACCGTCGGGGCAATCACCTTCACTGCTGCCGGGCCACACACACACTCACATCACAACAACCAAATCCTGTTATCCTCAGCCATCCACAACCAAAACCACCCGAGGCAATATCAAAAATTCAAGAGTAACAAAAAATTCACCTACACCTTCCAATTTCTTCTTGCAAGAGTGACAAAAATTCTATTACAACTCGGAGATCATGGCCGGGAACTTTCTTTTGACTGCCTAACATGGACCTCCTCTCCGAAGACCGTGGACAACTGTGGATAGATCCCCACTACATTCGATTATAAGCGTTCTTCTTACTCATTGGCCGACCACTCAATCCCCTTTAATCCGTGAGTTAAAATGCAGTATCTTTGGAGGGTCTTCACCGTCCACATCCTTCAATCTCTGCAACTCCATCATGAACTACAACACCATCATGCTTTCCCATCCTCATTCACAAGCACGATACTTGACTCGCTCTCCACATGGGGGCCACCGCTGCTTCCCTATTATTGTTATATAGGACCCTAACGACATTTTGCGAGGTACCACCATCAAATTTCCCTTCTTCGAAAAGTCCTCCCTAGACACAAACACAAAGTTTGGATGGGCTCGGAGGCCATCTTCACCGTGGACCTACTCTCCGAAGATCTCTCAACCTTCCCGTGCCCGAAATGCGAGCTTCTCATCCTCACCATCCATCGTCTACTCTGGATGCCTGCAGATTCCAACATCCCAACTATTTTTATATTATATTTTTTGATTTTTGATTTAATTATTTTACGTGAAAAAAATGTAAATTGAATCTTTTACCCTTTAAAAATTAGTCAAAATTTGTGCTGACCATTGACATTTGGTCGACTAACGGATTCCATCAAATTAGACTTTAAATGCTAGTTTTTGAAAGATTTGGTACCGTGAGTGGCGCAAATAAAAAACTTGGGCAAAGTCCGTTACTAATGGTGTGTTTGAGCCACATTATTTTTAAAAAATGTATTTTGAAATAGTAGATTGATGGAAAATGTGTGGTTGAAAAAGAAGGAAAAATTGATGATGTGATAGAAAATATTATTTTATTAAAGAATGTGTGTGGTTGAAAATAAGTAGAAGAATGAGGATGAGAATTTTAATGCGTACCAAATAGGGGCTAAATGAAATATTTGGTAAATATTTGGTGCCGCTATTGTAAATATCCCTATTTTTAATTTTGCCAGAATTTATTTCCAATCATACATTTTCTCATTAAAAATAATATGACACGTAAGTCCAAAATCTTTTTCGACTTTATAAATATACATTATCAAAAAAATCACATTTTACAAAATATATTCTAAAAGAATGTGAGTGACCTAATACTCGTTTGATGCTAAGTGAGTTATCATTTTTTAATAAAGTTATAAGGAAATCACATGAATGCAAATTCAGATTTTGGAATTCACTTGTAAATGTGAGTTTTATTATAAATATAAACTTAACCATTGTTTTGCCCAAATTTTTAAAACTCATTTTTTCTCAAGTTTGTTTTTAACCACATCCATAAATTTTATCAAATTTTCAACTACATTTTTCAGTGAACTCATAATTTTTTGTTAACTTTTAAACTACGCATTTTATCAATACTATCAAAATTTACTAAAAAATTAATTCTTAACAAAACCAAATAATGACTAAGACACTCGTCAATTCATCTTACTTTTTACATAGTTGACAAAAATGCTAATTTAGCCCATGTAAGCCATTTCTAAAAAATTATTTTGTTTTCAAATTAATTTTCAACCAAACATTTCACGAAATTTAAAAAATTTATCAATTTTTCAATGCACTGTTTGATTGTAACGAATTCCATGGAAAATGTCACGTTCGAGGAAAATGAATTTCACTTTGACCATTTGATTACAATGTGGAAATGGAAACTGAATTTCAAGGTATAACCACTTTAAGCTGTATTTTCTTTGTTTTCGTTGAAAACGAATTTCTATAGGTTTGGTGAGTTTTTATTTTCCAACTAACATAAAATTGAAATGCATTTCCACATTTGCTTATTAAACGGACAATTATTAAAATTTACTAAAAAACTGATTTTTATTCACTTCAAAGTCCAATAAACTTAGGTCTAACGTGAAATAAGTCTATAAGTTTGGTGACCTCCTGTGAATTTTTCCCAAATCTAGCCATCGCAATATTATATGCACCTCACTGTATCCAACCCTCACTTGTTCATCGCCGGCATCCGGCAAGAGTATAGAGGGAGAGAGAGAGAATATTATAACAGCAAAATTCAAAAAAACATACAACATCCACTTCAGACGACGACGTTTCTCCCTTCCTTATATCAATTTCTACATTTGCGCACAGTTACAGATATACAAGCGTTAGATTTATACAGAGATAGGCATTTATATTTATTTGTAAATAGAGATGTCGGAGGATGAGAAATTGTTGAAGGAGGCGAAGAAATTGCCATGGGAAGATCGTTTGATGCACAAAAACTGGAAAGTACGGAATGATGCAAACATTGATTTGGCCGCCGTTTGCGACTCCATCACGGATCCCAAGGACAATCGCCTCCGTGAATATGGTAGAATTTTGTTTTACTTTTTGGTTTAGATCTGTTTTTAATTTTTGATATTATTAGCATTGGTATTTGTGTGAAAATAGATGTCATGTGAACGTTTTCTTGGTAGATCCCGGATCTTTCTCTCCCTTTTCTAAATTTGAAAAACTTTTAGGTCAATTTTTTAAGAAAACAGTGGCGGATTCGAATGCGCCGGTTCAAGAGAAGGCTCTGGATGCACTCATTGCATACTTAAAAGCTGCCGATGCTGATGCCGGGAGGTATTTCTTTTTTCCCGGAGTGCTTGTTTGGGTTTCATCTATTTTATTTACTTTTTGCGCGTTAAAGCTGAATTTTGTTTTGCTTGTTTGTGGGTTCAGATATGCCAAAGAAGTATGTGATGCGATAGTGGCCAAATGTTTAACAGGGAGGCCGAAAACAGTGGAGAAGGCGCAATCAGCTTTTATGCTGTGGGTGGAGTTGGAGGCTGTTGAGGCTTTCTTAGTACGTTTTATATTCAACAATGCAGAAATTTAGTCTATCAATGCAATGATATGCTCTGCTCTGCAATTTAGCTTTGAGGAGCATACTTGGCATTATTAAATGTTATCTGATTAATTGAGAATTCAAACAACGTCTCACTTAAATGGTCATAAAGATGATTTATATAAGTGATGCATTTCTCTATTTGGCTTGAAGTGCTTGCTGTTTGTTAAATTACCACATTGTTGAATTATGTGAATTTAGCTATTGAAGGATTGCTGGTTGAAAAGAGTGTAAATGACCCTTCAGAACCTAAAAGGTATGAAGTGGCTTATCAATGCTCTGAGCTCAAAAGAAGTGAAGTTTATTTGTGAATGTATAGAATTAAGACCAGTGTGCTAATTAAGTCAACTGTGTTGGGATTTGCAATTTTACGTGGTTGGCTCTGAATCACTCAGTAATTCCTACCTTTTTGAGGTTTCAGTTTGCAACTTTATTCTGCCATTGAAATAATGAGCTAACAATTAAGAAAAGTCGGAAAGAATGCAGAGTGAGACGGGCTCCTGCTACTAGAATGCTTATGGATTGTCAATTTCATCTAAGCCAATTGTTAGTATTTATTGTACTGGCTGTGTTATGATCCAATAGCCACTGCTCCCTTGAATATTTCCATTCTAAAATTATGTTTAGGTGGGCTATTTATATCAAAGAAATTTAAGTTTAGGCTCGTTAAATTAGGCATATTTCTCTAATATGATTTTCCTGACTAGGATGCTATGGAGAAAGCAATAAAAAATAAAGTTGCAAAGGCAGTTGTTCCTGCAATAGATGTCATGTTTCAGGCTTTAAGGTTCGTAACTATTGCTGTCACCTTATATTATGATTTATTGTTACTTTGTTATCCTGCATAATAATGAGTATGGGTGGACAATAATGATTCAGTGAATTTGGGTCAAAGATAGTGCCACCAAAAAGGATATTGAAGATGCTTCCTGAACTTTTTGATCATCAAGATCAGAATGTTCGTGCTTCTTCCAAAGGACTGACACTAGAACTTTGTCGTTGGATTGGAAAGGATCCTGTCAAATCAATATTACTTGAAAAGATGCGAGATACTATGGTATGTTCATACATTGGGTTGAATTCTTGTCTCTCCTACTCATCGTAAATTTTGGTTAAATCTTTTATTGTTTGACCTTTTTCGCTTTAAGAAAAAAGAGTTGGAAGCTGAACTTGTCAATGTCACGGGGAGTGCAAAGCCGATTCGCAAAATAAGGTGAAGATTTGCTTTTCTTCTCCTATCTTGGATCCAATTTATGGAATCTGTTTGGTCTTTAACAGCATGACTGTACTGAAAATGTTTCCTTGTTATTCATCTGCTCAGGCCGTATGGTGTGATTTAGCCTTTACTTTTTATTGGTTTAGATATTTGAAAATTTCTTTATTTTCCATAGCATACTTATTTTGTGTTTGTGATCTGTGGGAAAAGTCTCTAACATTTCTGATGTTTATTAAATGGATGCTTGATTTATTGTATCTGCAGTGTGATCGAGGAGAGTGTTATTTAAATATAAGGGACTTAAAATTTGACGTTCTTTGTTTTTCTTCACCTTGCCCCCTCTGATGTTTCCATCTTTGGCTTGACTTTGTTCAGCTGAACTTTCAAATTCTCACCCCAAACAAGTTTGATTGCTTTTAATAATCATTTTTTTCTTCTTCTTTTTCTTTTTCTGGATGGATGGTTTGAAGTTGAATTGGAGTCTCAAATGATTGACTTTTTTACTTGTAAATGGGAGCCTTCACATCATTTTTGAAATCCAGAGTAGAAAGAAACTTGTGACTAATTTTTATTCAGTTGAGGGAGTGGAGGCTAAAGCCTTTAATTTCTATTAGATCATTAAAAAGCACTCACACAAACAGCGTGGCCTTCTGCCTTGGAGGTTGAGTCCTATGGAGTTAGACACCATCGAGTTTAGCGTGATCCATACAAGTGTAACCTAGGCGTATACGAACAGTTTACCTTGTTGTATATGACCGGTTGAATAATAACCATCTCATCTAAACAGTTAAGATGTTAGAGAGGGAATACGTTTATTCATTTAAATTTAAAAGCTCAAGTGAGAGAGGTTACATGTTTTTGTATTTAAACTTAGTTTTCAACATGCTCCCTGAATACTGGCAGTGGTTGGATTATTTTCTCACAAAAGGCATGACATATGCACAATTTTCTTAAATGCGCTGCAGCCCTAATTGAACTCATTACCTCTGCCTGGTTAGGTATATCTGACAGCTTAAGCTTTTAGAGAGGTACACATTTATTTATACAAGTTTAGTCATCTACACTTAGGTAATCTGTCTTTTGGACATTATTAGATCTGAGCAAGACAAGGAACCAGAACAGGAAGCCGTTTCTGAAGTTGTGCGATCTGGCCCCTCTGAAGAACCCGCTGCTGACGGTAAGAATTATCTTAGTTGAATCTATGATATTTCTTTCTGTTGGTTGAACAGATTTAGGATGAAATCTTAAGCTCGCTAGTGATATGTATCTTGTTAGGCAATCGTAATGCTACAGTCATGGCAGGCTCTGTAAAATCTACCTTTTTGGGTCTGACATTCATGTTTTATACCAGTTCCAGAGGTGATAGATGAATACGAACTTGTTGATCCAGTCGATATATTGACACCTTTGGAGAAGTCAGGATTTTGGGATGGAGTGGTGAGTGCTCTCTTTCATGTCTATTATGTAGTCCAGTAATTATCAATGTATGATATATTATGTCTGGTATACTATCATTGTTGCATATCGTGGTTTTGCATCACTGACAATATGGTGGTTTCAATTTATTTGTATTTCAGAAAGCTTCTAAGTGGTCTGAGCGAAAAGAAGCGGTTTCAGAGTTGACCAAACTTGCTTCTACTAAAAGGATTGCTCCTGGAGATTTTACAGAAATCTGTCGAACATTAAAGAAGGTTCATCTTCATGTTCCATAGCTGAATTAATTATTACATTCGTTTTAGTTAAGTTGATCTATGTGGTTTTTTTTCTTGACTGAGATGATATATTTTACTTTTTCTGTTTGCTTCCTGGTTCTTTGGCCGAATATATATTTATTTTCACTCCAAAATATGTATCTTTTTGGGCGACATTTATAATTAGTATTAAATGTAATGTATTCTATGTGAGTTTTTTCATACATTTGGAGCTTTCTAAGTTGTATAATCTGCTCAGTCTATATAAGGTAGACCGTGATTTTAAGACATCCTAATAAAGCTGCCCGAAAATGACATTGCAAAAACATGTGGAGTGAAGAATATAGTCCAATCACTTGAGTTATAGCAAGAGATTAGGCCAACTTCTCAATTTGCTCTGCTAAATTTATTTTGTTTGTGTTTCTTGTTGATTTCTTCTATTGCTGATAGGTTCCTAGTAGTTCATGGACACTCTATTTCATGGTATTATCTTGTCAGGCACAATATATTAATACAACAATAACATCTGGGAAGCTTGACCCTGAACATATCTTTTCCATGCTTGTGCAACTCTTTCACCCTTATCTTCATTTCAGTAATATCATAGTTTTTTTTTTTGCTGTCAATTTAAAAACTTTATCCACGTAGTGATTACATTATCTTTTTTGAGTTCGCAGCTTATTATAGACGTGAACATTGCTGTTGCAGTTGAAGCAATCCAAGCAATTGGAAATCTTGCCACTGGCCTGAGAACTCATTTCTCAGGAAATTCTCGCTTCTTATTGCCTGTATTGCTGGTTAGTACATACTCTATACTTCTGAATTTTCAAACGATATCAATTTGAATGAGTGGCTTGGTGGTTGCCATTGGTCTGAGAACTCATTTCTCAGGAAATTCTCACTTCTTATTGCCTGTATTGTTGGTTAGTAAATCTCTGTACTTTTGAATTTTCGAACAATATCCATTTGTTTTAGTGGCTTTGTGGTTGATATACTTACAAAAATACAGTTGCGACCGACATTGACCAATTTGATTTGTTAGCACAATTGGTAATATATGTGGAGAGGATGGAGTTTTTGGTGGCGTTAAAGCTTCATCTACCTCTCAACATTGCGGTGGAATCAAACAGTCACTATATATCGTTATTGGCCGACGATCCAACCCTTGATTCTGCCATGAATCAAGTATTATGAAGGATACATTTCTCCATATACTGACCCCCTTTTGATGGATAATGACAGACCTAAAAGGAAGAATTTAGAAACCCACCTACATATAATAGCCTGAAGATTTGTCAAACCTATAATTCTGCTATTTATATGGGCACTACTTTCGGCATGAATGTACCTATGTCATGAATTTACAATATGTTTAGCTATCTAGTTTCATATATATATACACTTCTTAATGGAACTATTGTTTTTAAATTTCTCTCAAAGTTGGCCTTGCAGCTAGTTCTTTGTTGATTTTGTAATGGTACAGGAAAAACTTAAAGAGAAGAAACCTACTTCGATTGAGGCGCTTACTCAAACTCTTCAGGCAATGCACAAGTCGGGATGCTTAAATCTTGCTGACATTGTTGAAGGAAGGTTTTTTGTTCTTATTCTTTTGTTCTATACCACGTTCATGCAAGTGCTTTGTGGTTTTCTTAAGTGATCTCTTATGTGCCATTCGAATATACTCAAGCTTTTCTGAAATTTGTTGATCTTTGATTGTTTTGATAATTGTAAAACTTTTTCATTTGCTCCTTTGAAACTCTCAGTTGTTGCACTATTTCTCTGGCATTGCTCTTTGACATTCGGCGAATATATGGTTTTCGCTTATTTTGTCTATTCTTTTTGTTGAACTCTTTCATTCACTTATTAATTATTTTACCATGGTATCCTGTAATTTACTTGGCTATACTTGCTTGCATTATGACCACTGTTGGTTTAATCTTGAAAATAGCGATATTTTCCCCTGTTTGGTACAAATTCTTTAAAATTTCATTTTTCCCCAAAGGTATTGTCAACGACACAATCACCCTGTGGTGGACCCATAACTTTTCTCTGTTACATTTTTATTTCATTTTCAATGACGTTGTGGTTTAAGTTGGCATCAAAGTGAAGAAGGTGCCCATTTTTGGGTATTTGATTTTTATTTTCTCCTACAAAAAAACTAGGAAGCTTTGCTGATTATAAAAATTCTTTTGTTGCAGATGTTAAGACAGCAACAAAAAATAAAGTTCCTCTCGTAAGGTCATTGACCTTGAACTGGGTTACCTTTTGTATTGAGACAAGCAACAAGGCTGTTATCCTGAAAGTGCACAAGGAATACGTTCCAATCTGCATGGAGGTTAGTGAATAGACGGCAGAACCTCTGTGCGACACACATGGGCTGTTGTGCATTGACTTTAAATATTCTCCATCTTATCCTACTTTTGACACAATATGGTTACATAGTAGAATGTCTCTTATATCAACGTGAAATGTATTGTGGTGGATTATGAGTTTTTGGAATTAAAGTTTCTGGGATGCTTTGAAGAGTTTTCCACTTGCCTTTTTTCTTTTTGTAACCTCTCTTTTTGACTGGATGTATCATAGATTTTTTGACTCATGTATCCTTTAGTTACTGCAATTTGCACTATTTTGATGGAAAAAATAATTGTTCCAGATCAGGCGTTCTTATACACCAGGTCTCTCTATCACAATAACTTCTTAGCGCGGTGTAAAAACTCTAAAAACTAGCCCTGTAGATTTGTCCTGATAACGATGATGTTACAAGAAGTACAATTTCCTTTTTTCTTAAGCTTGATTTTTCTTTGAAATTATGCTGCCCCTAAATTGTGCTATATAATTGTATCTTTTATTATTTCTGCTATTTCCTATGAATTTTAATCTTTGAATTAATTTTTCTTTATTTTTCCTCTTGCCAAGTTTTATGTTTTAAGTCTATGGGTCTTGCAGTGTCTTAATGATGGAACACCTGAAGTAAGGGATGCAGCATTTTCAGCTTTGGCCGCCATAGCCAAGGTACCCTTCTGGGTTTTCCTTTCCACTGTCAATCCGTCAGTTCTAATGCAGCGCTGATGTTATTATTCGTGCAATTGTATTTTCCCTTCTTTCAGTTGGTTGGAATGAGACCTTTGGAGAGGTCGCTGGAGAAACTTGATGATGTTAGGAAAAAGAAGTTATCAGAAATGATTGAGAGTTCTGGAGGGGGTCAATCCATTGTTACAAGTACAGGTAATTTGAAATGTTTCTGATCTAACATACTTTGGATATTTCTGTTTTGCTATACTTTTTACTCGAGGGTTCTGTTTGACATATCTATTCTTGTGAAAGCTACAGTCCAATCTTCAGGAGGAGTTGTGTCTTCCAAAGAGGTAGGTAAATTTTGCACATAAATACTTCTCACAGCATTTTCTGTTTTAGTATTATAGATTTTAATAGAAAAAGGCAGCAAAAACCAACCGTTGCTTGTGGTGGATTGTTTCCCTCAATCTATTTCCGAGCAATTAAATTAACAAATTGCTTTCTGAGATTGTATAGATATTTTACTTCTTTTCTGTTTTAGACTGTAAATATTTAAATAAGTCTTACTGGAACCAAAAGCTCGTGAGTGTTGCTTGCATTCATTTTCCAGTTCCCCTGGATCAAGAGCTGGATCAAGAGTGTGTTTGGGAAGTGATTACAGTCTAATCCATGCTTCTCATAGGACCACAACTTATAATCACTTAAATTTTAATTTAATCACTTACCAAACATGCACAAAATGGAGGTTGAGAAGGCATCTGTATTTCACTTTCATTATGTGTCTCTGGATGATTGCTTATGTTGGGGATATATGAGTATTATATACTCTTCCATTTAATTTGTTAGTTTAATTTGGCAGACTTCACTGCTAGAGTTGAAAAGGTAAGACTTGAGTTACTTTTATCTTCAAAATGTCAGGAATTGTTTTCCACTCTCATCATTTCATGTACTTTTAGTGAGAGCATTTCTGGGAATAAAACAACTCTCGTGGAAAGGTTTCTTATTTGTGGACATCCATGTCCCCAAAAAGGAAATTATGTCATCCAATTGGAGTGGATAATATCATCCCCATGAGTGATTTATTTAGTTTTCATATTGTATAAATATATCATATAATAAATTCTGTGTTTATTTGGTTCCAAGTAGTAGGTTGTGATTGAAGCATCATGTTGAACGTTCTTTCCTGGATATTTCTTATTGCAGACTTCAGATGGATTACTTGTTAGGAGGTCAGCAGCTAGCATGCTTAGTGGAAAGAAGACTGTTCAAACAATTGTAAGTTCTCTCTTCACAATCCCCCCTGGCCCTGGATGTTTCTTATCAAACCTTGTGCATAATAAAGGAGAAAAAGGCGAAAATTGCTCACTCATGTAGACATTAGTCTTCTTTTATGTAACTTATGCGATCTGTTTGTGATGATATGCAACATATCTTTGCCTGTTGATGCTCACTTGCTTTCTCCGTTTTCA
Organism: Fraxinus xanthoxyloides; assembly: GCA_903798325.1. Taxonomy (NCBI): domain Eukaryota; kingdom Viridiplantae; phylum Streptophyta; class Magnoliopsida; order Lamiales; family Oleaceae; genus Fraxinus; species Fraxinus xanthoxyloides. The sequence goes on from CAIGRL010099613.1 coordinate 11,270, forward strand.
TTTTCTCTTCTTGCTTTTCGCAGCCTGCTAATAAGAAAGCAGCATCTGTGAAATCCGGCATCAATAAGAAAGGTGATGGTGGTGGACAGTCAAAAAGTTCCAAGGTTGTGGAGCCTGAAGATATTGAGGTATATAGTTGATGCAGTTCCATTCACTCTTTGTTATGCTGTTAATTGGTGAGTTTATAGTAGGGTTTTAATCCACTTCGTTTTACAGCCAGCAGAAATGAGTCTTGAAGAGATTGAAAATAAATTAGGCTCCCTTATTCAAGCAGATACAGTTGCGCAGTTGAAGAGTGCTGTGTGGAAAGAGCGGCTTGAAGGTTTATATTTTAAATTTTTAATTTGTTCTCTTTATTGTTGAGTTTATTAAAGTTGATTCTAATCTAATATTTTTTGCAAACAAAACATAAAAATCGTCTAGTTTCATTATGTATGAAGGTTTGAAAAAAAACTTGTTTTTAGTAAGCTTTGAAGTTTGAATGGATTGTTCTTATTTGGACTTAACAGCCTCAAGCCTTTTTATGATAGAGATCCTCTTCACTGAGAGCACCTCCTGTCCGTGTCTTTCATCTAATTCACTCCTTGATTCTATTTTTGGGACATTTCTATTTGTTTGTAGAAGATCATGGTAGTCTTAAGATCTTTCATACTTCACTATTATATTTAAGGTGACAGTATCTGTATCCACTAATGTGATATAGTCACACTCCCTTGAAGTAATCACTTCAAGATAAATTTATTTGTGAATGTACGAATTTGGGCTGCTCTGCTTGGTTTTGTATAATGATGTCTTTTTTCGGCTCTTTTAATTTGTTTTGAAGACAGAAATTTGTCTAAAGCTTCTGTTTCTTATAATCAAGTCTGAAGTCCAGCTAATGTGTCTTAGTTTTCAGCCATTCACATGTTATGACAATCATTAACTCATTAGAGTTGATTCCTATGGTGCCTATATCATTGCTTTTTACCCATCATTCCTTAGCATATTTACTTAGGTTTCCTTTGCATTCATACTTCTTATCTATTACGGTAAATGTATCAAGACAGCATTGGGCAAAGAGCTGATCTTAGTTATTTTTGAAGAGTTCAAAGTCTAATGAACCACTATGAATATTTCACGAATGTTTTCACGCTTCTTGTTGCAGCTATCACGTCATTTAAAGAGCAGGTGGAAGTGCTGCAAGACCTTAATCCATCTGTGGAGATTTTGATACGTTTCCTTTGTGTGGTTCCGGGCTGGAGTGAGAAAAATGTTCAGGCATGTAAAAATATTTCTTTCTGGGTAAGGCTATATTATCACCTTTACTTGAACAAATCAACTCATGTCATACATTTAAGCAGGTCCAGCAACAGGTTATTGATGTTATTACTCACATAGCTTCAACAGCATCTAAGTTTCCAAAGAAATGTGTGGTGCTTTGCCTTTTAGGTCAGTTGTTCTTGTTTCCTTTATTACTACACTACCATATGTTGTTGGTCCTGCGATCTTCCTTATCGCTTTTTTTACTTTATGTTTTAACGTTGTTATTTGATCCAGCTTGTATCCAACAGCTGGTAACTACCATTTGCCTGTGTTAATATAGAGTTGAAGTTGATTTCTTTCAGGCTTTCTGTGATTCTGTATGTCTGAAGTTGACATGCCTTATTGACAGGTATAAGTGAAAGAGTTGCTGATATCAAGACTCGTGCTCAGGCCATGAAGTGCCTTACTTCTTTTTGTGAAGCTGTGGGCCCAAGTTTAATTTTTGAGAGAGTACGTATTCTTGTATTTCTAATATTTTTAGTACAAGCACTCGGCAATTGGCATGGATTTTAAGATGGATCCGGTTATGCATTTCCACACAGTCTGGAGTGCTGTACTGGTGTCTTTCAAGAGACAAGAAATAAGCAGTCTTTCCAATTCCAAACAAATCAAGGAACATATTAACTTTTGATCACATTCCAAGGTTAAACATGATTCCCATGGTAGTAGTTAACCGCCCAGGTGGAAGCCAAGTTACATTAAAGTTCTCGTTGTTAGTTATTAACTCGTCCAGAGACTTACAGCTGTAGGTTTCAATAATTCTATTTTCAGAGAAAGTTACTGATCTGAAACTAGGCTATAGATATGATTGATGTTACTTCGTGACTTTTAGAGCTCTAATCTATGTCAGCCATGCATCATAATAGTTGATTCTCTTAGGTAGGGAATAGGGGGTGGTAACTATGGAGAAACTGTTAAGGTTTAGGATTAAAATGTTGTCTTCATTCCTAAGTCACATTTGGTTCTTGAAATCATAATGGTAGGCAATAGAACACTCAAAAGCACGTTCTTGAGTTGCATGAGGGAGTTTGTGTTGCAGAGGCATTTCTGTGGCAAGGACAAATTTAAAGTCTGATACATCTGTCAACCTGGTGTGATTTGTTTCAGTTTCTTTTTCTTGTGTGTTTGTAGCTCTAATTATTAAATACCAAGAGTGGCAGTATTGAAATGATAATTAAGTTTGTTTCATTATAGGAAGTGACATTTAACATGAATGATCACAATGGGTATTTATAGATATATATGCCATTGTGCCTTCAATAGTGGCTAGGCATGTTATTACTTTGTTCATTTTGTCATAATAGTCTTCCTTGCTTCTTGACACACTGTTAACTCTCTCTCTCTCTCTCAGCTGTATAGAATCATGAAAGAGCACAAGAATCCTAAGGTTCTCAGTGAAGGCATTTTATGGATGGTTTCTGCAGTTGAAGATTTTGGTGTTTCGTATCTGAAACTGAAGGTGTACTTAAGCTCCTTTGTGCAGCATTATTTTTTGTGGTGGTGGTTCCCTCTAAATATTTCCAATTACAGATTTACATGATTTTAGGTAAATTGTACATAATCTTAGGGATGAGGCATCATTGTATGTTACAGGATTTAATTGACTTCTGCAAGGATATTGGTTTACAATCCAGCGCTGCTGCCACTAGAAATGCTACAATTAAACTTATCGGTGTTTTGCACAAATTTGTTGGCCCAGGTGATATATCCACTTTTTACTATGTCTGCTTGTATGACATAGATGTTTATATGGTCTAAACACTTCTGTCTCTGCAGATATTAAGGCATTCCTCTCAGATGTTAAACCTGCTCTTTTAAGTGCCCTTGATGCAGAGTATGAAAAAAATCCATTTGAGGTATATTATTTAGTATTTAACATATCCGTCTCGATGAAATTTATTACTTTGATGTTTATCATTTGTGTATTATTACCTGCAGGGTATAACTGCAGTTCCAAAGAAGACCGTGAAAATATTGGATTCTGCATCATCTTTGGCTGCTGGTGCGTTGGATGGCCTTCCACGTGAAGATATTAGTGAAAAGGTCACACCTTCCTTGTTGAAGGGCCTGGAGTGTTCAGATTGGAAGGTGCATTTTTATAGATGAGATTATATTTGAGTCTTAATTGTTCAAACTCATACCAGTAACTCTTGCCTTTGATCTTTTCATTCTAGATTCGCTTGGAATCTATTGAAGCTGTGAATAAAATTCTGGAAGAGGCCAACAAACGTATTCAACCGTCTGGAACTGGTATATTATGACTCCTGAGACTAGTGACCATTTTTAATAATTTTCAGCTATATTTGCATGTTGATTTATATTTTGACTATTCCTCCCAGTGGAGTTGTTTGGGGCTCTAAGAAACCGCCTTCACGACAGCAACAAGAATCTAATTATGACAACTTTATCAACTATTGGTGGTCTTGCATCTGCAATGGGTCCGGCAGTTGAGAAGTCAAGCAAGGTTCATTTTTGACAATGCAATTAAATTTATCTGTCTTATCATCTCTCCATTAGATATGAGCCAGATTTTCTGTTCTATTTTTATGTGTTTCTTGCAGGGTATTCTGTCAGATATCTTGAAATGCCTTGGTGACAATAAAAAGCATATGAGAGAGTGCACATTAACTGCTTTAGACTCTTGGCTTGCAGCTGTTCATCTTGATAAAATGGTCAACACCTTTGCATTCTCATGTCTATTATTTACTTTTTATTTTTGTTTTGATGCTGTAACAAGAATTTCTCTTCTTTAGATCCCTTATATTGCAGCTGCACTAACGGATGCTAAGCTAGGTGCGGAAGGGCGCCGGGATCTTTTTGATTGGTTATCAAGACAACTTGCTGGATTGGCAGATTTTTCTGATGCTATATATCTTCTCAAACCTTCTGCCTTTGCTATGACGGTATTTTTCTCACCATCTGACATCTGTAAATAGACAGCATGGATTTCTTCATTTTTTATTCTTTGCTTCTGTCTCAAGCACTTGTTACTGCTTCATACACTCAGGATAAATCAGCAGATGTTCGTAAAGCTGCAGAAACTTGCTTTAGTGAAATTCTCAGGGTTTGTGGGCAGGAAATGGTGCGTTGGTTGCAATTTTTTCAATCTCATTTTAGTTGAAGTTCATTTATTTAATACTGTTTCGTGTATTTCTTTCATAGGTGGCCAAAAATTTGAAAGATATACAAGGACCTGCTTTAGCTATTGTTGTTGAACGACTTAAACCACATGGAACCTTTCAAGGTATATAGTTTCTTTTCTCTCCTTTTCTCCGATGTACATCTACTTCATTTATTGCTAATGCTGCTTGTTGGCTCACAGAAAATTTTGAATTGGGAAGAACAGTTTCAATGGGTCTCTCGTCCAAAAGCAGCTCAAAGATTGGAAAACCTAATGGTCATGGATCACGGCATGGAAGCAGAGTTGCACCATCATCAGTAAGTTTTCTTTTGGTTGAATTGCTTGGTTTGAAAGTAGAATGTGAATATTGATTGAAATTATGTCTGTTTAGAGAACTATTCCCGCAAAGGGATCAAGGCAAGAGATCGTTACGTCTGTTCAAGAAATTAACTTACAGTCACAAGCTTTGTTAAACATCAAGGATTCAAATAAGGTACATTTCGTTTTGTGTATGTCATATATGGCATGCACAGCAGAAAGTACTGTCTTATGTATGCTGCAGAAATGATCATCTGAGTTTATTTGCACAGGATGATAGAGAGAGAATAATTGTTCGCAGATTCAAGTTTGAAGAGTTACGCTTCGAACAGATACAAGATCTTGAGGTTTGAATTTATTGGGTGCTTGTTGAATGATTTTTTCGTTGATCTTCCTGTCATTATTTGGTTTCTTTCATCATATTAAATTTATTCTGCGATATAATTAAAGAATTTTGATAGATTATTTAGGATCTTAATTTTTTTTGGTCCCTGTAGTTGAAGAGCATAATCATAAAACATGACCACATGTATTCCTAAAAATATCACGTGATAGGCACTCTTGTCAATTTTGGGATCTGATATTGCGAATGCAGATATGATTTTCTCTTGAGTTGTATAAAATTGCAGGTATTATATTCTCATGAAATTTGTTTTAAATGTGTTGTATGTTCCACAGAATGACATTGCGAAGTATTTTAGAGAAGATTTGTATCGAAGGCTGTTAAACACCGACTTCAAGAAGCAAGTTGATGGGATTGAGATTCTGCAGAAGGTGCTTTTACTATCAAGTACATGTTATTCCGAATAGGGTATTCACTGGGCTTCCTAACTTTGCTTTCTTGTTGGCTTCAGGGTCTTCCATCTATTGGAAAGGAAATAATTGAAGTTTTAGACATTCTCTTGAAGTGGTTTGTTTTGAGATTCTGTGAATCTAACACATCATGCCTATTAAAGGTATAGAGCTATCATTTTAATCATTGGCTTGTGAAAGATAATTAGACATACTCATTCAATGCAGATCGCACGCCGCCATTGGTATACTCTAGTCTTCCGTGGTGTGATAATCAATATTATTTTAGTTATGTCGAAAACTGTTAGTATATCTGATAGAATCATTATGTAGATCTTTTAGTGCTTGTGTGGAAGTGGTTTTTTGAAAAACAGTTTCCTCCACTCATTTTCAACCCACATTCTCCCAAAAAATATTTTTCATGTTTTCCAATAACTTTTCCTTACTTTTAACATTCTCCAATAAAATCACTTTTCAAATAATCTCTCCCACAAAATGGCTTGGCAAATCAACTATCTCCTGTACTTAAACATTTTTAGGTCTTTGTTTATTTTTGAAAGCTAAGAATTTTTTTGCCAATAAGCCCCTGTTTGGCCTCCATTTTTGAAACAAATGCATTTTTCTCTTCCTTATATTCGCCCACACATTCTCCAACAAAATAATACTACATGAAAACCCAAAACTCTTTCTTATTTTTTAACCCACATTCTCCAATGAATCACTATTCCAAAATACATATTTCTAAAAATCTATTTTTAGTGGAGCCTAAACAGGGGTTAATTTTTTACAAATCCAGTAAACTAAAATAAAGAATGATTGGGATGACATTCATGTGGTATGAATGGAGTAATTAACTGATTGTTTTTGCTGTTTCACTTTGAATTAACTCCATTCATGTTCTTCAAAAAATGATTATAAGGTGCTGGAATTTCTTCCTGAGCTTTTTGACATGTTGAGGAATGAGGGCTACACTATGACTGAAGCAGAGGCATCCATTTTTCTCCCTTGCGTGATCGAGAAGGTATATAAGACATGAGCTGTTTCTATGGAAGTTTCCTTCGTACTTCTGTATTGGTCTATGCTTGCACATGAGGCAAATTACACCGCCTGCTCTCTTTTTGATTCTAAAGTTTTAGTTCACGTTATTTAATTTGTTATTGCCAGTTATGATGTTGATTCGGGTGTCTTGTTGCTTTTTCCATATTTATCTCCAAAAGTGATAACACTTGGTGACATCAAATTATCTGTTTGAACTATAAATATTTTTGGGCTGCAGTCAGGACATAACATCGAAAAAGTACGAGAAAAAATGAGGGAATTGATGAAGCAAATAATCCACACATATTCTGCAGCAAAGACTTTTCCCTATATTTTAGAGGGTTTGCGTTCAAGAAATAATAGAACTCGGATTGAGTGTGCCGATCTTGTTGGATTCTTACTGGATAATCATGTATCTGAGGTATAATGTGAATTTTATATTAGATGCACTTTTTCTTTATGAACATTTTTATCTTTTGATTTCTTGCATTGTTTTAAAGGTGCTTTATTTTTTTTTTTTATTTTTTTTTATTTTTTTGTTCTTTCTACTTAGATAAGTGGCCAATTAAAATCCTTGCAAATCGTCGCTAGCTTAACGGCAGAGCGAGATGGTGAAACTAGGAAAGCTGCTTTAAATACTCTGGCTATTGGATATAAGATTCTTGGTTAGTTTTATCTTGACTACTGCAGATAAGTGATGCATTTTCAGTTAATTTTTTTGATGTGGTATGGATATTTGAATCTTCATTTATATGGGATGCATGTGGAAAACTGAATCTCTGTATTAAATATTATATTGCGTGTCATCGGAAACTGGTCATTAAGTCTTGACCATTAACATGGCACTACTCGTTCTAATGCTTGTTAATTTGAATTTTTATGGGTTAGGTGATGACATTTGGAGATACGTTGGGAAGCTTACAGAGGCACAAAGAAGTATGTTAGATGATAGATTCAAGTGGAAGGTTAGCAAATACACGTGCTTTCTATTTCTGAGTTCTTTCTTCTTTCTCCTTTCTCCAAATCATGGATGCATATCTTGTTTGTCAGGCTCGCGAGATGGAGAAAAGAAAGGAAGGAAGGCCCGGTGAAGCTAGGGCTGCTTTAAGGCGGTCAGTGAGAGAAAATGGGTATGTTAAAAGAATCAGTTGATATTCCTGATGGACATATTGATTGTTTTGTGGACTCTTGTAAAAGATGCGATGTTTTCTTTCATGTTGCCTGTACCATTATAAACTGACAAACTGGAGAGAGTTCTATTGCAATCAAAAGATGACCGGACAGAAGTGTTGCATTTGTTTTCTTGTTCTCTTTCATCATATATATCATTTGTGACCAGACTAGTGATATTTGCAGCGTCATGCTGTTATCCTTTTTGTTGACCTTTTCTCCCTGGGTAACAGTGCTTGTTTGGATTTCAATTTAAGCACGTTATAATTTAAAAGTAAAAGTAGGATCCACAACTACTACCTATTTGTTCCCCACTCATTTCTATCATTATAATTTCATTAACTTACAATGAAATTTGATCTTTTTTCTTCTATTCTCGTCAGGTGCATTCTTTATATTTTATGGTGAAGCATTAAATTGCCTTTTATGGTCTTATCATAATATCGATTCTATTATTTGGAAAAAAAAAAAAGGGAAATAGCAGAAGAGATGAACAGTCTCTCTCTTAGTCGGTCTGTTCACTGTTGACTTGTAATGATTTTTCCTTTTGAACTCCTATGATATTGGTTTTATGAATGCAGGTTTGATCCTGCAGAGCAAAGTGGGGAAGTTTCAAAATCTATATCTGGCCCAATCTTCAATAGGTACCAGAGAATCTATGCCTCAAGCTGTTTGCTATGTGCATATGTGCACACGTTGCATGGAGGACTCTGGCTGAAGTAAATTATTAATCTAATTTGTGTGTTTTGCTTGCTAATTTTTTTTTTACTTGTAGGGAGAATTATGGTCAT
>CAIGRL010099627.1:0-12599 GCA_903798325.1 Fraxinus xanthoxyloides
ATATTTTCTACTATTTGGTCTAGAATTTGTTCCAATTACCAAAAAGTCAAAAAAAAAATTTAAAACAATTAGAAAAAATTACCATATTCGTTTATCTTTATTTTGCATAGAAATTGTCAACAAAAATGAAAATTCTTTTTACAATGGTTGATAGAATTGGTTGCCATTACTAAAAAAAAGGTGGAAAACATTTTCCACCATTTGTGCATCAAAGGGTTGTACTTAAAAAAATTCTTTTTGGGATCGGCTATGTTATTACATATACATTAAGCTCATGTTTGGTAAAGATTAAAATCAATTTTTCCGTAAATTTTGATAAAAAATAATAAGATGTGTGGTTAAAAAGGTGTATATCCCATAAATGTGTTGTTAAAATTAAGGGATAGTTGTAGCAAAAACTTCAAACCTTTGAAATATTAGCAGACTTTTCCAAATTTTTTATTTGTTGCAGCCGTCAGCCCTATCATTTCCAAATGTTGCAGGTGCAACTATTTTACACAATTTCCATCCATAATTCTGTCAGTTGACCAAAAATTTAACTTTGACCACATTTTTAATATTTTAAAAGATGACAAAAGAGTAACTTTTCATTTACCACATCAAATAATTAAATAAGAAATATATAAAAAACACACACACAATTGTTTTCTTCCTCTTAACACTCACCCACCCCCACCTTAAACCCAAAATCCACAGTGACCACATCCACCTGTCGGGAACAACTGGGGAAAATGGGTGTCTAATTCTTAGTGTAAAGAACAATAGAATCAAGAACTGCAATCATTAGCAAGAAAAGAATCGCTTTTCTCAACTTCATCTTTCAATATTCAATGTCGAAAATTAAGCATACAGACATATCTGCAACATGAAGTTGAAGATACAAAAAAAAAATGAAACAAATTGATCAAAATCAAGCTTTAATCCAAAATTCAATTCTAGAAATGTAAACTAAATAGAACCCAATAAATTGCGTGAATGATATGTGGTCTTAAAATGGAGTGTATATCTGTAAGAAGAATCTTTCTAATATTTACAGCAAAAACATCTTAGAAAAGTAGGTACAAAAATCAACAGAAACAATGATTTTTTCAAAAGTTTTGAGTCTAAGAAATCTTGTAAAACGAATAATCAAGAAGAGAAAGAGCGCAATTATCGATAGCAAATAGGAACTGTGTTGCTCTTGACAAGTGGCTGATGGAGGTGGAGGTGGTTGGTGTGGATTTTGGGTTTGAGGCGGGGGTTGGTGAGTGTTGAGAAGGAAGAAGACGATTTGTCTCTGTGTGTGTGTTTTTTTTATTTCTTATTTTTTTATTTAATGATTTAATGTGATAAATGAAAAGTTACTTTTTTGGTCAATCGACGGAATTATGGATATAAATTGTTCAAAAGGGCTTCGTCTGCAACATTTGGAAATGTTAGGGGTGATAGTTAGAATAAATCAAATGTTAGGGGAAAATTTGCTAATATTTTAAAGGTTTGGAGCTTTTGCTGCAATTATCCTTAAAATTAATTATTGACTTTAATATAAAATTTTAATTCTAACCAAACTAATGTAAAGTTCACATTCCAAGTAAAAAGGAATCCAAGATATGATAAAAAAACCTTCGTTGCCAAAGTTTTCATTAAATAGTACATTTGAAAAAAAAAATGTCATACCTTGAGATGAAAATAACTCAAAAGAAAATAGCGTGAGCATAAACCTCAATTTGGCTAAATTTAAAGATTATTTATAAATGACCAAATTTTATTTTTAATTATACATTTCAATGGATCCACAAATACTATAAACTTAGTTGTCACTCGTTTTTATCTATTTATAAATTAAAATATTTATGAATTTTTCCCAAACAGAGCTAAATGGTTCCTTAAAATCCCTATTTTAAGACAAAAGATTAAAAAAATTGTAATTCTTTTCAAATTTGATCATCACCTTGCAAAAAGCAACCAATGAGCTCGATAGCAAGCCAGTGAGCTTGGCTTGCCAGCGGCTTGCACAACCGCCAATATAAGGAAAATAAAAAATAAGAATTCGATGGAACGATCGTAGGGACTCACTGAGTGCTGGCTATGCCCCTGCTTGTAAGTTGGGTCTACACAATTTTGTTTGCATAATTTTATCTTTTCCATTTTTCTTTAAATTAACCATCACAAATATTGAACATGAAATATATTTTGACACTTTTAACGAACTGCTTGACTTGTCTCACTAACCAGTTAGACATGTTCTATTCTCGTTCGAGACAAGCCGTTGGCGAAAGCCAAGTAAAGAAGTTCTCGTGCGAGTCGTTTATCAGCGCTCGAGTCGAATGAGGCAACTCGCACTAGCTCATCAACTTGCTTACGAGCCAACTCATCATACTGACTCTCTAGTGGAGTCTAAGCCTGCCTACTTGTTCCTAGACATGCACAAATCTGTCCATTGTTGCATTCTAACACAATAGTCATTTTCGACTGCCTAAACCATTTTTTTTCCTTTCATTTTATATTTTATATATTTTTTTAAAACACAAAATAGGCAAGGTAAATTTTTTTTTTTTAACTCGGACAAATATTCAAATTGGCTAACCAAACGATTTGGTATGGCTCGATTTCAACAGCTAGATCGGGTCCACTTGGGTTAAAATTTATCCAAACCGACCAAATCGATTTCTGGTTGAGCTCAAAATCGACCAAATCCGAACTATGCCCAGACCTATAACCTACTATGTCATTTCTTTGTTTTAGCAAAGTTTTAAAAATTGTACAAGTCAGTTATACTTTATTTCAAATTTGTCATTGGACTTAAAGCTTTTATTCACATTTTAATCTACGATTAACAATGTTTGTTTAATTAATTACATATCTTTATTGTGTTTGAACCCTTTCTCATTTAAAATAAGTTAATGTATAGTTTATCCAAATTGAATTAAATTTAACGAATTTATTGTCTAATTAAATTTAAAAACCCATGACCTATAGGAATGGGTCTTGATATCTGTAATAGTTTTTTAAGTACTAAAAGAAATAAATAATTTTTGAATTTACCTCTCGTTTGACATTCATTATTTGATTTTTTTTTTTTATACACTCATTTTTAATTACATTCACAAAAAAAAATATTTCACATATAAATAAAAAAATATATACTTTTTAATCACATATTCTCCTAAAAATTACTATTTAAAACACCTTTTTTTTTTAATGAACGATGGTTTGTGAAACACGGCTAAATTTAAATAAATTTTATCAATTACCCGTATGTTTTATGTGATCAGGTTTTATATCCAATTGTTGGGCAAATCCGTTGTAGTCTAGTTGGTTAGGATACTCGGCTCTCACCCGAGAGACCCGGGTTCAAGTCCCGGCAACGGAATTTTTTTTGAATTTTTGTTTCCTTTGGCATAAATTAACTTCATGTTTTAAAACGTACATGTTCTTCTTGACAGTTTTGGTAGCCCTTTTAGTTTTCACTATCTTTATCCCAAGATTATAATTATCCCTTCTTTTCTTAAGATTTCAATGCTTTTGCCAACAAAAAATTGGACGTCACTTAGCGTACATAAAAAAGTTATACAGACAACTTATAGAAAAGACACAATAGATGGGACCCATTTTTTTTAACAATATTTAATTCGCATGGACCCACCCCATGTAATTTTCTATGTAGAAAATATTTCTGAACAATCAGAATCTTCCAAAAAAATTCTAGAGCTGTTTCAAGACTCACATGATTGAATAAATTTGTTTATTTGTTAAGAAGAAAAATGGCTTCCTAATCCACCCAATTCTTTCTTTGCTAGAAATATTTCCAAAATAGTTTGGCTTCAACGAGTTACTCTGTTACTGAAAAAATATCTCAATTCCGAGTGCTTAAACTTAATATCGGCACAATAATTCAAGTTTTATTATGTCACCTTGACAAAAAATTTGGTCAAGATTATTCAACCATGTCACTGTTTGTTTAAATTCCCGTCGTTACAAACAAAACATGTCATTTTTCTATTCATTACAAACTATCTAAGTGAAAGGAGGCCACTTAAGAATTGGCAGTTGTTTCCATCAAAGATGTGCAAAAATAATCCCCATTTTGAACTTGAAATACTCCATATTTACTTCGGAAATGGAAAATCAAGAATTTAACTTTTGGAAAACCTTCAATCATTCACTAGATATACAGACATATCCAATAAATGAAACTGTGAACAAAACCTAAAGAGAATTCAAAAAGAACTAAAGAAACAGTTCAAAACAAGTCCCACAATATTCAGCAAAGTCAGATTGATTTGTTGGAAAGAAACCGCCCTCCACCTAGGGGCAACTTATGTTGCTCACTTTCACCCCCAAACAACCCATTGTCCTAAAATTGTTTAAGATTTAAGAGAAAATCAGCAGGCTCTGATTTAGCAGCATATCCATATTTTGAGGTACTGTACTTCTTATGCACACCAGTTAGTTTCCCGGTACCTGCCTTCTGATGGTAAGCCGCCATTAGTTTTGCACATTCCCTACAAAGACCAAGGAGACCCCCGAAAGCAATTAAGACTGTCTGTCACAATTCATTAACTTTTACAAAAAATAAGTTGATGCCACACTTACAAAAGCTGGTCCACGGTGTATTTTGTATGCTTCTCAATTGTCTTACTCCACTGCTTTGATTTCCTGAGAGTACATTGGGCTGTAAAAATTGCAGCTGCTGCTAACAATGAAGGCGGGAACCTAAGCATCTCATACTCGACTAGGCAGAGTTCGACCATGAAGAAGGATAGCAGCTCCAACTAGTTCAAGTTCACAAAATTGTTTCAAATCAGTAAAACCACATTTATATTTCGTTAAATGCATGTTTGGCATGTAGTACTTGATATGATTGACATTTGACAATATAATGATTTAAACTTCAGTTTCATCGTTAATATTGCCCCCTACCAAACATGCAGTAAGAGCACACTAATATTGCACTAGATTACAGACCAACCTGTTTGTCGGATTGTGAAGCTTTAAGAAACCGTCTCATGAACACGTAAGGAGTTGGAAACGAGAGGTTAAACTTTAAGGTGTTGATCATCAATTTCTCCTGCAGGCATACAAGAGAACTAGGTAAAAAAAAAAAAGCTACTATTATATAATCATAATATAACATATAATATAGTACTACTAATCTACAAAAACACACCATATCAAGAACTTCTTTTCTGCAGTAAGCTCTATCAGAAATCAAAATTAGATCCTCCACAACGGGAACAGAGACTTCTTCGTATTTGCAGGCAATGAGCATAGCTGTCACTCCAACAAGCTGGAGTTTCTTTCTCATCACTGGTTGGATGGCTAAGAATCTATCGATGAGACTAACAGTTAAATATAACGTCTCGTCCATCAGTTCAAACTTGTAATGCACCTATACATATAACGTTTAAGTTAATCGAGTTACAGAAGTTATTTTGTATGGTAAATTTTGAAGGTCACTATGATGTAATTTCATAAACCATACATGTTAAATTAATTGAGCTATAAAAGTTACTTTGTATAATTTCACAAACTTTGAAGGTGTAATTTCATATACCTCAATCAGCCAGTCGATAAGAATACCTCTCATCCTTTCATTGATGTCAGACTGCTGTTCCATATAGTTTGGTGGGACACAGCTACAACTCTGTAATCAAAATTACGCAATTGATGGCCTTCGCATTTAGTATAATAACTCAGAATGCGAATGCAAGTGATTTAGAATACTTGTAAAGTTGTGAAAAGGAATCTAGTTAATTGAACTGAACAAGTCACCTATACGCTCATGGTTACTTTGTGCTCATGTTTGGATTACTTTCTTACGTAAGCAAAAAAATGTTCCTCATTTTGACAATAAGTATTAATTTCAAATAGGTAGCTTAAATAACTTATGAAGATTAGCAAGCATGCATAAGATGAGATGTGATTGTAGTCTTGTTTTCACTACAAAATATTTCTGTTCACTGTGCATGATATAGCAAAGTCACAAGTTGAATGAGTGAAGTAGCCAAAAACCATCATCAAGAATGTAAAGAATTAAGAAATCCATACACAATTCATTTGGAGATCAAAAAACGCAATAATGTGCAAGAAAATAGGTGAGCAAAGATTGAGAATTCCAAGAAGTAAAACAAAGAATAGTTCACCTCCGTCTTTTTGTAGTAGGCATATATGTCATCAATATATTCGACAACTGCAAGTGTATTCTTCTTATCAGCACTATCTATGTCCACAACTGGCTCCTCCTCGTCAATTTCTTCCATTTCAATTTCCGCATCCTACATGAAAGTACGAGATCATTGGTTCCATTCAACAGAGTAACCAGTGACAAGTTGCCAAGTTAAACAGAAAACGATACCATTCGATCAATTTCTTCGAGCATAGCTTCTGTATGTTGCACGGACATTGGGACATCATAGTCACCAATTACTTTGTAGTCCTCTGCATCAACAATGAGGCAGTCTACCAATTGATGTGTATTGGAATCTTGCTGTTGGATTGATGGCTTGGTTTCCTACAATAACTCAGTTGAATACATTTTAGGCACAATAATAACCTAAAATATTCTGAATGCTTTGTTTTGACTTAGATTAAAACAGTTGCTTATAAGTAAGCTTTAAAAGAAGTATATTTTACTCCTCCAAAACTGGAAACAAATATGTTACTTCTATTGACGAATAGTAACTTTCATATGAAGTAGCTTTTCTAAAAAAAAGTAAATTATCCAGATACTTACAGAAACCAAAGTTATTTTTACTTCTTTATGTGAAGCTTAGTCAAACATTCTCTTACTAACAACAACACTTAAGTTTCCTTTTTTTTGGAAAGAAACTATACCTTAATATATGGATGCTGTTGTTTGCAAGCCAGTTGTGCAGCAAACTTCCTGAACAAGCACCGAGAATCAGAACACATATATCGAACATGGTCAAATATTGTCGATTTACTGCAGATTAGTATCAATTATTTTCTCTCCTCTTTGCCATGTAAAACCAAAAACAAAGATTTTTCTTTTCTTTTTTTTTTTTTTAAATTTCAAAACAAGAACAAAAGAGAGATCAAATTAACAAACCTAGTGATGGGTCGGTGCATCGGAACATCAGGTTTCTTGTTACTGATAGCATTTTTTCTGAAAAAGATCGACAATTGAAAAAAAAATAAAAAAAAAAATTAAAAAGGGGTACTCAATATTAGCATGAAATTAAAACCAATCATGATTAAACATTGAAGATTAGTGATTAAGGGTTTCATACTCTGTCGAGACACCTCTCTTGTGAACAACAGATGGGTAAGGGGGAATTCCTATTATGTTCTTATTGATTGCAGTCAATGCCCTTCTACTATGTCCAACTGCCACTGGAAGCTTTTCACCTCCAGGCCTCAATGCCCCTATTGATAAATAATAAAATTATACATTTTTTTTCTCATAACTATTTGATGACAAAAGATTTAAAACAAAAAAAAAAAACGCATAATAATTGAATTTTTAAATTTAAATTACCTTGAATATTTGATGGCCTGATCACAACCGGAAAGTTCTCATCAGATCCACCCATATTTCTTGCAGTCTTTTGAAATTATCTGCAGAAATTTGGAGTTTTCAATCATAACCCATTAGAGAATTCTAAAATCTCATCAATAAAAATTAAATTCACTAATAAAATGATTGATTTAATAAGAAATCGTCAATCAACGTTCAAGAAAAAAAAAACCCAGATCATAAAATTTGATGAGCGAGAGAAAATAAGCGTCTGAATCAAGAAAAACCCACAAGAAATCTGTAGGTAAAATTCAATTAAAAAATCGACTCACAGAGGATCCTCAAGAAAAAAGAGAGAAAAAGAGAGGCCTTCAAGAAAACCCAATCAGCATCAATCAAAATATCATTGAAGGAAAAAGATTAAAGCCTCTCTCTTTGGTAAGGGGTGGGAGTGTGTTCTTGAAGTTGAATCAGAAGGGTTAGGGAAAATTCTGAGCATCCAAACGGCGGAATGATGTCTGCAAAAAAACATGCTTTCATAATTTGAAAACTAACGGCTACTTAATCGTAGCCGTTGGATGAAAGGTTGCATATGATTGTTCCGTATTTGGGCTTCTTAACGGATACTTGGTCGTTTGCCATGTGCTTTTTTCAAAATTCTCCATAACCATTAATTTTCATGCGTTTAAAGGTTTCTTGCATTAAATTCCTTCACTTTTACGGCTAGTTAATAAAACTAAGCCCATGTTTGATAGAAATAAATGCCCTGTTTGGTACGGCTTAAAATCCAATTAAAATTGAAAATATGACCGTTATTGGGTCCCACCCGTCTAATAAAAGTCAATCATAACGGCTAAAGCACATAACACCATTTCAAAATCTTATTAGACAAGGCCCTGTTTGGTACGGCTTAAAATCCAATTAAAATTGAAAATATGGCCGTTATTGGGTCCCACCCGTCTAATAAAAGTCAATCATAACGGCTAGTTTTTCAATTTTAATCCGATTTTAATCTCTACCAATCAATGATTAATTTTAATTACACATTTTATGGAACTCACGTCTTTTCAATCACATATTCATCAACTTTTATCAAAATTTACTAAAAAATATGATTTTAATCCGTACTCAACATGGGCTAAATATCTGCTCACAAAAATTTTGTCCCCTCTTTTGATCATATGTCTCTACTCTCATTAAGAGTGTGTTTGAACCACATTATTTTGGAATAATAGATTGATAGAGAATGTGTTGTTGAAAAGGAAAAAAAAGTTATGCTCCTTATTTTTAGCCTCAGATTGAAACTTATTTTTATCATAGTAAACGTTTGAATTGGAATATAATATTTCAAAAAGAATTGTAGTCATTTGAATTAATTTTTCATCGCACTTTGAATCATTTCAATCGAACATCAGGAGAGTAAAATATGACAAAAATATTTACTGCTTAGAGGCATAACCATGCAATCACATGGTATAACCGTGCGAGCGCATGGATCACCTACAAGCCTCTTGAGGCTAAACTCCACGTTCCATGCAATCACATGGTTTCCTGTCTGTAAAGACTTTCTTCCCTTTTCTCTTGATTCATCTTTGTATGGTACGATATCTTCAACATATTAATCTAGAGGCCGTTCAGAACGTGGATTAGCAAGCTATTATCTCATATTCTATCATGAGAGTGAAGCTTAAAAAGAGTCTTGAGAGAGAGTTAATACAAAAGGTTGAAGATTCAAGGTTCAAATTAAAGGAAAAGTTCAAGAAATTGATTTATCGAGCTTCTATCGTTGTTCTTTGAATTTGGGGATGTCTTTTCTGAACCCTTTGTGTAATTTAGATACAAATATGTTATGCTAAACTTCTTAATGTATTAGATGAATGATGAACTTGTTGGTCATGTGTTTTTATTTAAAGATTAAATATTTTAGTAAATTCTTGTGTCTGTGATTAATTATGCATGCTTATTGTGTTATTTGATTGCTTAGCTATCAATTAAATAACTTGTTGTTTATTGTAGTGTTGAGAGATAACAATAGATTAGAACATTGCATAATTGACACACGGGCAATAGATGTTAGGAATAATATTTATTGCTTGTACGATATTGTTGATAATCGTGCGATTGAATGCATCTCTTTGTATATGAATTCAAATTAGGAATATGATCGGATTGTGCTTAGAATATGTTTAGTTTATCTTGAAAAAAGTAGACTAAACAATATAAGATTATAGATTGTCATGAACACTTTAACAACACTAAACTACGTAATTTAAAAATTAGAAATAGATGACAATGGGTGAAATTTGAAATCCAATACATTCACTTCATAGATTAAAAAAAAAAAACTCACTTTTACGCATCCGTAGTTTAATTTAAGATAATTACGAAAAAATAATAAAAAAGCAACATCTCTTTTAGGTCAGTACATCAATTTTGATAGAAATTAACATACTATAATTGACACTTATTTCTCGTGGGACGATTCATGTAACTCACTACATTATTACTGGTCAACAATTTCGTATGCTTACAGGTTTTGTTCGAACACTCATTACCATTCCGATGTGATTTTCACTAATTTAAAAAGAGACTGTACTTTTAATTTCTTCTTCCAATAATATATGATTGATGATACGTTAAGCAAATATATTTTAAACGAGTCGATAAAGTATAACGTTAACACATAAATATTGAATTGTCATAAAAAAGTATACATGTGTTTTGTGTTGAATACAAAAAACGTTGATAAATAATATTTCTTGTCATGTAATAGCTTTTGACTAATTGAAAAACTTGACATGCATTTATCGACACATATATATTGCATTTTCCCCTATAGTTTGTCATATTTTAGGCATAATAAGTGGAATTTATTTTGCATTTCATTGATTAAATATTTACCTTTTATGCCGATTTCGCAAAAATTCACCCAAACAAGACAGTGTGAGATCAAAGTAGAACCATGCAGAAATCCCTTCGAGGGTGACCGAGTTGGTGGAGCAGGTGAAGTCGAAAGCCGAATGTCACGAGTTCGAATCTTTTGCCAACACTTTCTCGGTTGAGCTTGTTGCACCGGGTTGCGTAGTGCGGTTTATCTATCATATGTGGTTTGCGGACTACTGCACATGAAGCGAGATTTATCCCGTGAGCACTTATGGACAGCGAGTTCCTAAGTCAACAAAAAGGAAAAAAAAAATGTAGAACCATGTAGATGACTTTTCTTTACAAAAGTAATTATCCATTTGATTTTGAAATATTTCAACTTAGTGCAACGGAGCGTAGACGCTGATGCTACCTTTTCTTATCCCTTTCTTGTTTCATGTTTAAATAGTGATGATATAATAATAATTGGAACATAAATAAAACTTAGTAGATCATTGTACCACTCGTGTCATAACATGAGTTAAAAGAAAAATGTCGCGTGAAAATTCGAGATTATCGAATAAATTGTTGTATGGTATGTTTGGAAGAGATTAAAATCAAATTTTTAGTAGATTTTAATAAAAGTTGATGAAATGAATGATTAAAAAGTTTTAGATATCATGAAATATATGATTAAAATTAATTATCGATTTTGATTTTGATAAAAATTTAAATTATATTCCTTACCAAACATGAAGTCAATCTAGGTGTGTTGAGTCACATTATTTTGGAAAAATGTATTCTGGAATAGTAGATTGATGGAGAATGTGTATTTGGAAAAAAATGGAAAAATTATTGATGTGATGAAAAATATTATTTTATTGAAAAATGTGTAATTAAAAATGAGTGAAAGAATGAGAATAAAAATTTTAATGTGAAACAAACAGGGCCTACTTTATCAAAAAAATTGTGGATCAAATATGCAGTTGAAAAAAAAAAAAAAGTAGGTTACTGCAAATGATAAATCAATTTAACATTCTATTTAGAGAATCTATTTTTGAATTGATAGGGTCTTGCCGACAACTGTAATTGTCTATTCCCTGGAAATATACCGTTAGACAATTCATCTGATCGATTCAGTTTTTCTGTACTGGACCGTACGGGACCACAAATATTAAATTCCAATTACATAAAAATATGGGAAAAATTGGTAGAATCAGGTGTTAAGCTTGTGTTTGAATCTAATTTTTAGGGGTGTATAAATTTTGGAATAGTTATTGATGTGAGAATGTGTAGTGAAAAAGTGATGATTTTTTTTTGATTTGTGTGTAATATTATTTTATTTGAAGAATGCGTGATTGAAATGAAGAATGAGAATGAGAAATTAACGGGTGTCATATAGGGGGCTAAATAAAATTTATTAATTAAATATATTAAGATTACAATTCATGAATTTTACAGATCATAATTTATTTATCAAATTAATGGGTTACATATTATTCTTCATTCATAAATCAAATTTTTTTACCCCGCCATAACTTATTTCTCGATCACAACTTATTTATTAAATTAATAGGTCACGGATCATTCTATGGTCACGAATCACCAATTTTATATGTCACAATTTAGCCCATGTTTGAGCCAATTAAATTTTAATTCATTTTATCAACCATACATTTTTTTAATAAAATAATTACACATAAATCCGAAAATTCTCCTTACTTTTTAACCATACATTCATCTATCAGTCACTATTCAAAAATACAGTTTTCTACTAAAATGTGTGTCAAACACCCCTTTAATGTATCCAAGTTGGCATGCGGCCCAGATGTTATTGAGAACAGCCCTGTTCCTATATTCATTTGCATNTTTTTTCATATAATGGAGCTCAAACAAGTGCTTATTTCACTATCACAAATTATTAAATTTATTGGTCACAAATTATTAAATTAATTTGTCACAAATTGATAAAATTGTGAGTCATGATTAAAAATATAGTCGGAATCTCACATTTTTTAGGTCACATATTATTTATTGATCACAATCAACCAAATAACCATGACCACAACAACCATCACACTACCTCTGCACCCCACAACCACAACCTCACTAACAACCACAACCTCACTAGCACCGTGTAACATCCCGAAATGTTCTAGCAAAAATTTTATATTTTAGAAAGTAAATTAAAATAATAATAATAATAATAATAATAATAATAATAATAATAATAATAATAATAATAATAAATAAATAAATTAGAGATCTAATTGAATTG
>CAIGRL010099638.1:0-22916 GCA_903798325.1 Fraxinus xanthoxyloides
AATTATTTACATAAAACTTATTTACCTAAAAGTAAACTTTGGTGGATACAATTTTGACAGGGTCGGGGCCTTGGAGGTAGGTTAGTGTAAAAGCACTTGTGCTCTACAATTTGATTTCTACGACATTATATTGAGTTCCAGAGAGAGAGAGTGAGAAAATCTATAAAATCAATCCAGATAAACATTGCTCATAGCTACTTCACATCTGCTAGAAAGTGATTTTATCTTAAACCTTAACGAAGTTAGCTGTCAAAATCATGCAGTGAACTAGTGATATTACTGTAATTTTTACTCAAAAAACGTAAGATAAGCTTATATTACATAAACAACACAGAGAGAGAGAGAGAGAGAGAGNGAGAGAGAGAGAGAGAGAGAGAGAGAGAGAGAGAGAGAGAGAGAGAGAGAGAGAGAGAGAGAGAGAGAGAGAGAGAGAGAGAGAGAGAGAGAGAGAGAGAGAGAGAGAGAGAGAGAGAGAGAGAGAGAGAGAGAGAGAGAGAGAGAGAGAGAGAGAGAGAGAGAGAGAGAGAGAGAGAGAGAGAGAGAGAGAGAGAGAGAGAGAGAGAGAGAGAGAGAGAGAGAGAGAGAGAGAGAGAGAGAGAGAGAGAGAGAGAGAGAGAGAGAGAGAGAGAGAGAGAGAGAGAGAGAGAGAGAGAGAGAGAGAGAGAGAGAGAGAGAGAGAGAGAGAGAGAGAGAGAGAGAGAGAGAGAGAGAGAGAGAGAGAGAGATGGGATTGAAGTCCTGTTTGAAGGAATTTGTGCCATATGCAGCAATGTTTATGGTGGAGTGTTCCGATGTTAGGCTTAACGACACTCAGCAAAGCAGCCATGTCTAAAGGGATGAGCCACTTTATCTTTGTTGTTTACTCAAATGCTCATCCTTTTCCCAGTTTTTATCTTCTTAAGATTCTTCCTATTTCACGATGAGTTTGATCTAACTTAAAAGCAGTTTTTTTCTCGGAAGTATGTCCGTTTATCTAGATAATCAGCTTTTAATGACGGCAATAAATCCTTTTTCCCCCCCTTATATTTTCCGTATGGCTTCTTTCTTGTTGATGTTTTTTGGCAGAACAAAGAGACATCTTCCCAGTTTTGCTCCTCTGGAAATTCTATTTCCTCAGTTCGACTCACTTGGATACTAAGGCATAATATCGAGCTCGTCTCTGTTATACACTCAGCGACCACAGGATCACCTTCAACTCTCACCTTATCGTGTGTACGTGCGCAAGCGCGCATATGTGTGTGTTTGCTACAATATTGTCTGAGAGAAGGAAGTTCTTGACTCTCATGACCTCTCACTTCTCTTGTCAGGCAGTATTTGGAAATGTGGTCACATTTTGTGCAGAAACATGGTGCATATACAAGAAAGGCCCCGTTTTCATGGCCATGTTTAAGCCTCTAGGGATCTCCATTGCTGCATTGATGGGTGTCATCTTCCTAGGCGACACCATCCATGTTGGAAGTTAACGAATTCCCCGACATTCCGATAGAAATCGAGCTTTCGTGTTATTTCGACACACCCCGAAATTACAAGATCAAAACCAACTTTTTTCGTGTTTCCCAAGTTCTTAGAACACTAGTCTATAGCTTTTTGTTCTGGATTCCTTATTGATTGGTGGAATATCAACAAAAACCACACAATCGAAATAAATAAAACCTCTAAATTTGAGATTCCTTGGAAGAACTTTAACCTTTAGATTAATGTTTATGCAGTGTAATTGGAGCAGTGGTGACTGTCAAAAGGTTTTTATGGTGTTATCTGGGCACAGGCAAAAGAACAAGAGAAGGGTGAAGTTTGTGCAGAACATGACCCTGCTTCATCTTCACCGCATCCTTTATTGCATTAATTCAGTGGAATCTATCACACTAGAACAGTAAAGATATATTTGGTACACAATATTAGACAAATCTGGCCACTCGACTTTGTAATAAACAAATATTTTAACTTCATTGATCTTTTCGAGCGCCATTGAGTATGCATTACCAAACATGCGACAAGCATCTTCAATGAATTAAAGCTACTGTAGAAGCTTATTGGGGGTAACTATGACCGGAGTTTAGCTTTTTGAAGGCCGGTCGCATAGGGAGACAGAGCTCTAGAATAGTGGACCCCGTCCACCAGAATAAGAAGTCGAGCAGACCTGCTTTTCATTCATGGCATGTAAAAACCAACGGAAGGAAAAATCATAGAAAGAGCGTGTTCAACTCAACCAACCTGATTCGACCTGCAGTTTCGTCCCTTGACAGGGACAACAAAGAAACTAAACCTTATTCTTAATGTACACTAGGCAACAATGTTATTCCCTACTTAAATTAACTTACAATCGAGTTGTTAGCATACTACCATCATATCAAATATACATCCAAATGCAGAATCTCAATTCGAAAAGAATAATTCAGCCAAGGAATTTCTAAGATAAATATCGATCATTGGGAAGACATGACCTATACGGTAATTCCCTCGTTATTCTTGTTCTAACGTCGACTAAATGACAAGCAGATTTTCTTCAGCAATTCATGAAATCAACTTAATTCTCAAACAAAAAACTGATGCTCATATCAAAACAATCGAGAAACATCTACGTTTATGGATTTTTACGGTATCTTGTTCAAGAGAAAAATAATCAAGATTCCTCCACTAACAACAAAGATTTTTCAGTCATACACAACGAAGCTAGTTTATCCCAACATCGTCTATTTTTATTACACGATGAGATGAAAAAACACTTACAGGACTAACAGTTGCTATATGCAGTAGTATACAATCCTATTGACATGAAGATTGCTTGTACCTGGAGCTCTCATTATCCCGCCCTCCCTCGGGGTCCTTCCTCTTCAAAACACCACCTGAAATTGATAATAACCTCGCTTGCTCCTCTGTGAGCACTCGTGAATTGGCAACAGAAAGTTGCCTCAACATGTCGTCTTTTCCTTCTGCGTCCATGGCTCCAGGGCCAGCATTGAGATCCAGTGCCTGTTTGCCCCACTTTCTGTTCTCCATCGCCCAGTTACTGCTACCGTCGGGAAGGCTGAATACATGAGGCCTCTGAAATTGGGATGAGACAGCATCAGCAGGTGCCAGTAACTGTGAATTGACATGAGGTGTAAATAGCCTTCCACCAGGTGATGAATCCATATACGAGGTTGCCCCAACTGGAAAAGCGGCTGATTGGAGAGGAAAAGCAGTTCTGAAAGGAAAACCAGGGTACTGGAAAGGACCAGGCTGAAAAGGCACTGCTGGAGATGATGACAACACTGATCCCCGGTGACTATCACGAGTAAATGGGGATTCGACAGGAGTAAATATTCTCTGTGGGGCACCAGATGGAACGATGGGAAAGGGATGGTCCCCTCGATCAGGTAACATTGATGGAATTTTCACAGTTGAGTAAGTATTTCCAGGTGAAAACCAAGATGAGAAATTCCCCAGTTCAGAATTATTCATTCTAAGGCCAGCAGTAGGCAGCAGCTGAGATGCTATACCACCCTTGCCCTGCTGGTTGATTAAAAGCTGTTCACCACTAGCATCATCAACCCCAGGTCCATCATTGAGATCAAAATCCATTCTATTACGAGTAGGTAAACCACCTAATGGCTGAACAGATACAATGGGACCCTCCACTTTATGATTACCACTACCGGAGCACTGCCCATTATCATTTGATACGTCAACTCTATTCAAATCAAGATCCAGCCCTCCCGAGCGAAGAAATGGCATAGAACCTGTGTTGGCATTCTGCACGATATGTCGATTGCTTGCATAACCAACAGCAAAATCAGAACCTCGCGAAGCCATTTCCTCAAGAACTCTTTCATCTGGCACATTCAGGTCAAAATCCAAGGGTGTACGGCCATGTTTACCAGTAGAAGCAACAGAGGAAGTCAAGCTTGTTGTCTCGAATGGTATTTCAGGAACCTTCCTGGGTTCAGCCGGCCGAAATGCGCTAGTGGCAGCAGATCCCTTCCATCCAATTTCCCCTTTAATTCTCAACAGATCATCTGGGGGAACAAAGGGACCTTTGGCAGCAGCAGCCACTGTAATGGAATTAGGAAGGACACTGGGAATAGGATTCACAACAAAAGGCGAGTGCTTCATCATATGAACTTTGGACGAACCAGAGGATATCAAATTGACCAGCTCCCCATACTTCCCATCATCTGCAGTGAAACCTTCATTTAAGTCGAACTTCATCCTTGCATTCAGATCTGATGCTCCTGTAACAGAGGAAGAAGAAACTTCGGCACCAGAGGAAGCACAGTCATCTGTTTCATTTACTTCAAGGCAGCCAGCGTTCTTGGGTTCTCTCAACTCTGTGTTTTTTTGTTCTTCTCCGGCCACAGAAGCAAGATGCAGATTTTCAGCAAGTGAAGCATGCTCCGGAATCTCTTTATTTTCTGCACTGGCCTCAACACGATAATTCTTGATATCGTTAGCAAGGGAATAAAGACAAGTTACAACTTGACCTTCTACAGCCACACTTTTGTCCATGCCTTGATCAAAGCTCTCTCTTTCAGACTGGCGAATGTAACCCTTACCATCATTTTCAAGTGCTTTACCCACTTTGACTTCATCAACATTTTCAGAAATTGATTGGCAAGATAATGTTTGCAGTGGCTTTTCATTACTGCCTCCTTCTGTGAGTTCAGACTTAGCAATGGCAACAGTCAGTTTCTGCTGAGAGTGAATTCCAGTGTTCAACCCTTCATTCACATCACTATTGCAGTCACCTTTACACGGTTGATTAAACGATGGAACATCAACTGTTTCCTTGCTCACTTCTGCACTTAAATGATCGTTAGTGACCTTGTCTCCACTTCTCATCTCCATTAGTCCAGTTTTACAATCTAAAACACCATTAACATTAACCATACTTGAAATGGCTTTTTCATTGTGAATGTGTTTACCCAATTTACCATCAACTATCTTCTCCACGGAAATGGGAAGCGCCAAAGAAGTGGTAACCTTCATTTCATTAAACTTCTCCTCTTTAGGATCTGCAGTGCTTCGCAGATCAGAGCTGGAAGACTCAAAGTGTTTATCACCCTGTCCAACATTTGTATCTCCAGAAGTATTGGATGGAGCACCTTTTCTGTCACCAGATAACTCAAGTAATGCATGTTTAGGCTGATGTAATCCATCTTCAGTCAACGCACAACCTACATTCCTGCTAGCACGATCAACATCATGAGAACACTGACTTTGAACGCCTGCAATATGATCTTTCAAAGACAACCTTGATCTGGCTTTCTCATCAACTGCAGGGGTGATTTCTGTAGAACCGGTAGGTGAGGGTATTTCTCCAGTAGCCACACTAGCAAGTAGGTTTATTCCCATATCATCTTCAAGTGATAAAGATGAATTTACTTCAGAATCCTTCACACAGCTCTCAATTAAAGCATTCATGGGACTAAACGTAGTTTTCTGCAACTTTCCAGACTCCGATTGATTTCTTTTGGTGCCTTCATTTAATTTCTGGAAGTCTTCAGTGGTCCTACTTTGCTCTTCACGGGGAAGAGCTAAAGATGACTCAGCACATTCTTCTGACCTAGTCAACACATCTTTCAAATCATCACTTTGCCACGACTCTGCTTTCATCTCTGTAGGAACATTACATGGATATGCATCACTCCCATCCTTTGGATTATGGTGTTTGTCAGAGAGCACGGGAGAAGAAGCTCGACAGTTCATAATGGAGTTATCTTCTAGAGATCCTCCAGTGGTACCTTGTGCAGGACTCCGAACCCGATTTGTTATCTTTACAATTAACTTATGACCACTTCCTTCAACAGTGGGTCCCTCAACAGCCTTTTCATTTGTTAAAGCCGATGGAGATAACTTTTCTAAAGGACTAGTTTTGTGCACTGAAGAACTTCTGCCTGAGCTGGTTTCTTTCTGACGTCCAGTCAGTGATGTCCCAGGAAAGCCACTTACTTTTCGATGATGAGAACTTCCACTAGATATCTTATTAACAGTCACTGAACCTGCAGTGGAACTCTTTCCGTCTTTTGCTGAGAATGACTGACAGTAATTATGAGACTGATTGGAACTACTGCTCCTATCCTCCCTAATTAAAGGGGTATCAGAAGTGCAATCCACAGAAATTCTGGGCTGGCTCTCCTTGCCAAATGCAGGGGATGATGCCGATTTCATTGAGCCTGGAGACGAGGATGCCGATTTTGTGTTACTTTCCCCATGTGAATTGGTTTTAGATGCGGAATGCTGAGTTATTGAGCTGTTCATGGCAATATCGGCCACACTTGAATTTCTGTTCCCACCATGAGAGGCCTCTGGAAGGCGTGATTTGGAAGGCCATGAAGATACAGCTTGAGTTGAACCAGACTTTGCATCAATGCTAGCCATTTCAACCTCAACACGTTTCTTCCATGTGTCAACTAAGCTCCGAGCCTTCCTCTGGATTTCAAAGTTTTTATGTGAACGTAAATGATTCACAGATCTACCAATGTTGCACATTTGAAGGGCTTGAAGATTCACAGGCAGCTTATCAAGTGCACGAAGTAAAACCAAAAGAAATTCCTCAACAGATGCATTGATGTCCTTCAAACCATTACCATCACCAATCTTCCCTTTATGAATGTCCTGGAGCCACTCATCCAATACAGGCAAACCCCTGAGCTGAACAAACCGACTAAGACAATCAAATTTATCAGTGGCAGCCATCACACCGGCAAGCATTGAACGACTAATCAAATCCAATTTTCTCTCCATTCTACCCAATTGCATAATTTGGACGAGTTTCTCAACCCCTTCCAAATCCACAACGCCTCCCTTTTTAGTTATTTTTGCAATCTCTGATTTCAAATTACTATCAGTTTTGTACTGAACAGAATCACCATCATCAGTTCTTGAAGAACGTTCTCTTTTGATGGAATCAGCACCATGATCTCCTCTTTCCCTCTTCTTTCCTTTCATTTGAGGAGGGAAAGAAGTCCCGCTGTTCTGATTTTTATCTGAACCAGGTTTCAATTGTGAGGTTGAAGTCGGACCATTAGCTTGCTTTGGAGAACGACCACCAGGCTGCAAGGTTGCATGCATTTCTCGTCGTGTCTTTTATAAGAGCTTATCTATTTCTTCTTGGTGCTCCTATAAAATCATTTAGTTTAAATTAATATCTTGGAAAAGAAAGAATGAAGCTTAGAAACAATGAAAGGCAGAGGCTACTGAGGCAATTTGGAAAAAGCACAATCGCTAACACTAGACCATCCCACAATAATAGTACAGAAATCTGATTCTCCATAAATTTATGAGCTAACTGGCGCTAAGAAACAGTGTTCCATATAAATAATAGATCACATGTTCTTTTCATTATATCTTGCAATAAAGAATGACATGAAATGAGGAGGCAGCGGAAAGAGTAGCACTCATATTTCCTAATAATGGTTGTGAGAAAAGAGTTGATACACATTTGATACTTTCACCACCCCAACCCCAGGATCCAGCCAATGGAACTTGTCACTAACTTCATTAAAAAATAATGAAAATATTGGGAATTTATTGGTGGCTCTTACACTCCACTCTATCTTATTCAGTCCAAAATAAGATGAGTTATCTCTTATGGTTCAAATCCAAAAATCAATACTAAGACTTCAATCCTCATTATTTGTTCTTGCCAAAAAAAAAAAAGGCTTCTTGATCAGCTTACTTAATCATAATAAGAACTTTTAAAGCCCTAAGCTAGTTGCTCAAGTGTTGAATACGTAAGATTCAAAATAAAATCTTTTATTGGCCATACAAACGCCTCGGTAATAACCATTTGCTCCTAATGATAAAAGATATCATCTATAAGAAATCTATACTAATAAACAAATTCCACTTGCTCTTAATGACATAAGATATCATCTATAAGAAAATCTCTATACTAATAAACAAATTCCACTTGCTCTTAATGACTTAAGATATCATCTATAAGAAAATCTATGCTAAAAAAAATTAAGGAATGTGAAGCTACAGCATTTTGGGCAGGTCATACAGAGACACCAAAACTTGCAAAGAGCAGACAAAGATGGTCTTATCTTCTTGTTCAGGTAATGCCATATTATTAAGCTCACCGATAGAATATTTAAACTATCTATATATCTCAATTGAATGCCCCTCTTTTTTCATTTGGAGGTTTTTGAACAGTGTCATATTACCCACAAAGACTCTCCTAACCGAAACAAGATTTCACTTCATCAAAATAAAAGAATCTATCCAATCTTCATATTCCTCCACTACATTATTTTCTTTTAGCCAAACTCCACTTTTAACTTCAGACCCCGATGCCAACACTGTCAACAAACTAAGACCACCATCACTCCACTCAAAGCCAGCACAACACACCACTGCGGACCTCATGACCCAAGTATGACCACGGCCAAAGTCATTAGGGACCATCACAGCATCACCCATCAACTTAAGTTATCGACAACATGGGGACAACCTACCTTCAATTTACCTCTTCTCCATTATCAAGTGTCACTGTCACCTACTAAGACCAATATCATATCCATTAAGGAAATATGATTCCTAATTCTTGTTTTGTTTCACTAAATCATGAAGCTCTTTTTGAGAATTTTAGACAGAATATAATATAATGTTTTTTGATGTTTTAGTGATTTTTCTCCCTCTTTCTAACTTCCTGTAGTTGAGTTGTTGGGGAAAATCATCATCTACAGAGGATTGGGGCGGTGGCAGCCTTTCCTTTTCCTTCTCAGCTTTTAGATGCAGCATTGAATATTAGTGGAGCTACTTCCAAACAATTTTTCAAGTAATAAGGCTAAAATTGTGGCACTAGCTATAGTGAAAGTTGGCCAATGAAACAGGGGCATAGGGAGGGGGTAGCCCAAAGCCAATTAAATTTTGAAGGCAATATGAGATTTTTTTTCCATGTATCAGCCCGGTAGGATTTTTTTTTATTTTTTATTTCCTCTCGTGAAGCGTTTGACATGGAAGTGTTCGTCTGCAATTATGGATCAAATGGTTCGAATAGCTGTTGATTAGGGGAAGTGGGCATAAGAGGTGCAACAGGGGCTCATGTGGAGATGTTCGACAATCAATCCAACCGCTAAATAACGGCGGAGGAGGTGGGTGGGAAAATGTTATTCACGTGGCAAAATATTAGAATCTGCAAAAGGTATGTAGAAACTCGTGAATCGTTGGCTTTTTACCAAATTCAATGTATAGCTCGTTGCTTACGCAAAAACAGAGGATCGTAACTGGTACTACTATTTAAAACTTTACAGCACATTGACATACATATTCCAAAAACGAATATTTCCAACTTTAATGGATTCAAATTTCAGCTATATCAGCAAATCACAAACACCAATCAGAGTACACTTTCAATAGAATTAACCAATCAATAAACACTTTCTTTATTAATTAAAAAAAATCAAAGAATCAGAAATTAAAGCTAAAAACTCACCTTGAAAAAAAAAGGAAAAAAAAAAACATAAATCTGCAGTAAATGAAGTCGAGGGCACACTCAGTCTGATATTCCGAAGAGTCCTACTACTCCCCTCACCTTCCCTCCAAACCCCCCAATGAATAATAAAGATAGCTTCTTTGCATTTCTCCCAAATTTTACACAACCAAACACTGCAGCGTTAACCAAATATTCAATCAATTTAACTTCCACAAATTTTTCCCTTTTCTGTACGAAAACTCTAATAAATCAAATCCCCCAAGCTTTCCACAAAACCCCAGAAACGCCCAAATCCAAACTCGAAAAACCCTAAATCGCAGTCCGCTTCAAAATTGCAAATTTGGCTACAATTCTTCCATCTGCAAAACAAAAAATTACCTCATATAATATTCCCAACCGAAACACACCACTGATACCTAAAACACAGATATATACACATAGAAGCGCCCATATATACACATACATACATAAAATTTCATAATAATACTGACTAAAAATACAATTAAATAAGCATACCTTTGAGATTTGACGAATCTAGAGAGAGAAAACGGTGCAGAGAAAGATAAAGTTGGATTAAATGGTGTCGTCAGAACTCGACGACGGCAGGGTGAAGGGACTTTTTATTTTTCGGTTTAGGTGCCTCAAATTTTGCTTTAATTGAAAATGTGAATCCTACATTTTCAACAAATACACATTTATACCCCTCAACAGGAATATTCGCATTAGGGTTATTTTAGGAATTTACAACTTTACCCCTGCCTTGCTATTTGCAAAACAAAAATTAAAAGAGCAGTTAATTTCACTAGTAGTCACTGAAATTCAAAAAGATTTCCAAACTGGTCATTACACTATTTTCTTGATCTATTTAGTCACTGCATGAAATAATGTATTATTGGCACCCTTTTAGTCTAACAAATGTCATGTCCAACCATAGTAGCTATTAAATCTTTAGATGGACTAGTTCGAATCCCTTGATAATGTTTCATCGGTCGAGCCCGTCGTACCGGACTTTCATAATGCGGTTTATCTCTTCTGTTTAGTTTGCGGATTATTTCACATGAAGCGAGATTTACCCATTATGAACTCACGGATAACGGTTACGGGTTTCTACGTCACAAAAAAATATCTTTAGATGGACTAAGTTCGATTTATTTCGGCTAGCCTTCTCATTGAGTTGTGTCTTGGCCTTTTTATTGTTCATTAATGATGAAAGATAGAGTTATAGTTAAAGGAAGTGATTTCAAAATTTTTAGTTAAGCATGATGTTTCTCACTTAAGAATTAAGTTTATTTTGAAGATCTGTAATTTCATAACATGAGTATGATTATAGTTAGTTAAATGTCAAGGTTTAACGGGTCGACATCGAATCTGAAGTTGATGACACTAAAGAAAGGGAACAATTCATAAATATCGTATAATAAGAATACAAATTCAAAAATATCAAACTTGTAAAATTCTTTCAAAAATCATGTCAAAAATCTATATATATATAATTTCTCTCGCCTTCAAACAAACAAATCTCGGCCAAACATTGTCTCACCTTCATACAAATACTTTTCTTAATCCTTCTATCAATTCAACCATACATTCACCAACATTTTTCTCCATAATCAATTTCATCTTCTTGTAATCACAAGGTGTCCATCAATTCATTAGTTAAGCAAATTTCTAAACAATCTCCTACCAATTATTATTGTTTCAAGTCATGGTTTTGAAGCCTTGTGATGAGATTCTCTGGTCATGTACACATTTTTTCGATCACTTACAAACAGAATGAAGGAGCTTTCTAGTGTTGATTAACTTATTTTTTATGGCACGATTCTACAATTTTTGAAGTCATGATTTCTGCCACTGCCAATGAATTAAAGAATTCCTAGTTCTAGGCTTAACTGATTGAAATATTTTTTGTCCAGACCTGATTTCAATCACTGGAATTCACGTATGTGTATGAATCCGAACAATATGTATGTTATTTGGTGGATGTTGGAATCGTGAATTCATTCAAAGATTGTGCATGTTCATTTTGTTCGTATCTTTTGACAGTTGAACGTGAAAAAGTTGACGCTGAATAATTATTTTGAGATTATCATCTATTATTTTGTGTATATGTGGATGTGACCTACTACAATTTTTAGATTGTAACTTATTGCATTAATTGAAGTGACCTAAGAGATTATGTAACTAAGATTGCTAGTTACAAAATTTGGTATTCAATGTGATCTTCTACTTGTTCAATTGAAAATTATGACTAACTATGCTATTAGATTGTGATCAACAAGTATTTGTGATTATGACTAGAGATGACAGCGAGACGGGTTCATGGCAAGGTAGCCACTTCCCACCCACACCTCGCCCCCCCCCCAGATACGGTGGGGCGGGTGCAAGTGCGAGGCTTGCCTCGTTTATTTTTTTTTCAGTTAACTAATTTTTTTTTTTTTGTAATTTGTAATTAATTTATTTTATTCTTCACGGGGCGGGGCCGCCTCGAACCCTCAGCCCATGACCCGAGGCAGGGCAGCAATCCCTGCCTCGCCCCACGAACCCATCGGGGCGGATTTTTTTTGTCATCACTAACTGTGACTTATTCTACCTAGGAACTTGTTATAATATGACTTATAATTGTGTATTAATGTGACATATCATGTGGACAACTTGCGACCTCAACCTTTGTTGATTGTAATCTATAACTATGTGTAATTGTGATCCGTTTTACCTAAATGTCACCTAAAATTTTATGTAAACGTGACTAATAAGTTCTTTATACTTATAAATTCATTCCTTTTATTCACAAATTAAGTATTATTGAATTTGTTGAATTGAAAGATTATACAAAAAGATGTACTGTTGATCTAAAATTTTAAATTCATATTGTGACATAAAATTCATAAGTTATGAACATGTGTTGTATTTCATAAAATATCAATATGATTTAACCTATTGGATCTGTTTTTTGTGTTGTCTGTGATCATGTATATGTTAACGATAACTGTTTGTGACCAGGTCTATATAAGTTGTTCATGTTTTATGACTAGGTATGTGTGAGCTGTTATTGTTTGTGATTAGGTCTGTGTTAACATTGATTGTTTTTGATAATTTATGTCTTGATTGTGATTGTATGTTATTAGATCTTTCTTAGATGTGACTGTATGTGATCAGGTCTCTGTTAACAGTGATTGCTTGTGACCTAATCCATTACCAATGACTTTTTGCAACCTGTTATGTGTTAACTATAACTCTCT
Source organism: Fraxinus xanthoxyloides (assembly GCA_903798325.1). Lineage (NCBI taxonomy): Eukaryota > Viridiplantae > Streptophyta > Magnoliopsida > Lamiales > Oleaceae > Fraxinus > Fraxinus xanthoxyloides. The sequence goes on from CAIGRL010099638.1 coordinate 12,658, forward strand.
ATGACCAAATATGTGTCAATTGTGATTAAATATGTAACGACCCAACATTGCGCCGCAGTCGTTATTATATCACACGTATTGTTCGCTTTGGGAGAGTATAGACACATCTAACCCCTCACACTTGCCCAATTAGTACTATGATTCAATTTAGTTTTCAATATAATGGAGGTTTTAGGTTCGAATCTTAAGGATGCGTCAGAAAGTTGTGATGGATAAGTTGGGTCTATACTCTCCCAAAGCAGACAGTACGTATCTGCTTTGAGAGAGCATAAGTCCATCTTACCCCTCACGACTTTCTGATGTATACCCAAGATTCGAACCCAATACCTCAATTATAAGGGGAACTTAAATTGAATCCTAATATCAATTGGTAGTTGCCCAATTGGTACTAAGATTCAACTTAAGTCCCTCATATGATAGAGGTCTTGTGTTCGAATTTTGAGGACGCGTCGAAAGCCGTGAGGGCCAATTGGTACTAGGATTCAACTTAAATCTCTCATATGATGGAGGTCTTGGGTTCGAATTCTGGGGACGTTTCAGAAAGTCATGAGGGGTAAGATGGGCATATACTCTCTCAAAGCGAACAGTAAGTATGATATGATATGATAACAACTGCAGTGCAAGATCGGGTCATTACAAAATATGTGTTTAACTGTGACTGTTTTTTACTTGTAATGTGTTGATTGTGACTTACTATGGTCTGACTATGACCTGATATCCCAAATACATTATCAACAATTTTCTTTGTACAAAAAAATAACATAAGTGACATTATAAGCATAAAAAATAGTTTATCATTCACTATATGTAGCAAAACAACAATTCTTAGCATTAAGAATGTGAAAATATTCATCCACATGTACATAGCAACCAAAAATATAAACGAAAAATCATTGTCAAAACAATTTTGTTCAAATTACATCAACCATTTGTCTTTGTTTTCCCTCTCCTTTCAATCTATCCAACTGGTCTATTTTTTAACAATATTGATGCAATTTTGAGTCTCATTTTGCTAGCATCAAATGACAATGACATGCATCTTTGTAGAACAAGTATTGTGTGTACTTGATGGCATTTGTTGTGGTGCTTGTTCTAATTTTCCCTGGAACTAAGAGTGTTCATTAATATTTCTAGTCCTGCATAAATTATTGTTAGATAAATTACTATGACCTTGATCACAAACAGAAGAATGTAATTGTGATATGTTCTTTTGTGGCCGTGACATCTTCTATAGAATAAACAATAAAATGTGGCCTAATATATCCTAATATAAATCTATGATTAAGATACACGCAAGTCATAATTACACGACATTATAAATTTTAAACAACAATGTGTGGTAAATGTTGCTTAGACTGATGATTCAATAATGGGAGTCTTCAATTTAATCTTATGCAAAAAGCTCGATGGTGATAACAGGTGGTATTAATGGCCGATTCCAGGGACTTGGGGTAGTAAGAGGTTGAAGACGGGATTTGAGTTGAGGAACAGAAGGGTCATAGAGAGAGAGAGTAATTTGGTGGTCATGGTAATGTAATTATTTGAAAAGATTTGGTTTTAGATAACGATAAAAATGGATATATGGATATTCTTTTAAATTTTGTATTAATTAATTTATAAATATTGTAATCTTAATTGAAACTTATTAACACTTGATTTCGGATAGAATATCTTTTAACATTTTATTTTTGAAGCGTAAAGTTTAAAGATTGGGTTTTACTTAATTTTCCCCTAAAGAAATGATCAATTATATAATATTTTTTTAACTTTAGTGACAAATGATTTATAAAAATATTTTGATGACCATCTTAGAATTTTACTTGAATTTTTGTGACCATTTGTGAAATTATTCATTTTAGAGATACTTGTTTAGCATATTTGTTATGTTTGACTCAACAAACAATCATATCACATAAATCTATGTTGGATAGACAATCTTATCGCATAAATATGTTTCTTAAATTTTATCAAATTATGTAAATCTCTTTCACAATCGTATTCAATTTACGAAATTAATAATTTTTCACATAAATGAACTGATAATAAAATTTTCAGTATCATAATTAGTATGTTAGATGGATAGAATAATAAACAATCATATTGTATATAATTTTTTCTTACTTTTTAATTACACATTTTTCAAAATTTTACTTTTTACTTGAAAGAATTTCTATCAAACAAGTTTTAAATATGTTACTCTGTCTGTCCCATTTATATAGGCTGACTTTCATTATTTTCTTATCCCAATTATATGATCTTGCTTCTTTATTGAAAACGTTTTGTATGGTTCATTTACTAATATACTATTATTTCTTTATTACTGTTAACAATAATTTACTATCAGTTGTTGATAACTAAATAAGAGTAAACTAGAAAAAAATTTGAAAAATTGTTTTCGCAATAACATTAAGGGCATGTTCGGTAGAAATTAAAATGAGATTAAAATTGAAAAACTCGTTTTTATTGTTGATTTTTATTAGACGAGTGGGACCCAATAACGACTATATTTTCAATTTTAATTCAATTTTAAGTACGATTGAACACGCCCTAAATAAGATTTCTTAATACATATAAAAAACAAAATCAGCCTATCTAAATAGAACGAAGGAAGTATTATTTTGTATAACTTCATCTTGTCGTACCAAATATGCTGTTTCTTTCAATCACAATTATACATTCCACCTAAGGGAACATGCTCAAAAATTAAAATTTCGTCTCCAATATTCAACACTCATCAGTTAAACAATTTTTCAACGATCCCAAACGAAATAAATAGGACTTTTTAACATTTCCATGTGCATCTATGATTCTAAGCGCACAAACATCTGTCTTTTATACTGAAGTCTAGTCTTGTCATCATCTCATTAATAAAATTATCATGGATTGGTTTTTGGTGAGAAAAAAACGAGTATTGTTACATGTAACAAAATCTAAAACTTGAGTCTAATCGATTAAATACTAATGTGTGCTTGAGAGAGAGAGAAGAGCAAGTTGTACGTATAGACAACGAAACTTGTAGAAACCCCACAGTGGTGGACTCATCTGACAATCTAAATAAAAATGAAATCGCTTGTACTTGGTACGTTGAGTCAAATTGAGCGGACAATAAAAAAAGTCGGGCCCGCACGTGCAAAGGAAATAGACTAAAAAGGGCACTAATTTGACTCATTTGGTTTGACTTCGATTTTCTAAATGAGTAATTCTATTAACTATCACTGGTGTTACAATACTAGTCTATGTGATACTAAGTGTCACTACATTTAAAGTATAATTAAATGAATTACATAATTTCACGTTTAATTGAACATATCACATAAGCCACGTAGACTAATACTCTAATACCATTAGTGATATATAACATCATTCCCTTTAAACTGAGAGTTCTCGATTGGCATTGGTTTTGTAACCCAAGAGGATGATGATGGAAGTGTAGTTTTAGTATTTCCAAAATAGAGGAATTATTCTTAATGGCAGGACATTGGCATTAAGGTTGTTTACTCATGATACACAGTCCAATCTTGTTCAATTTAACTTTTCCATATATTTTGCTACATGAAAACAAATTTTCGAGTTTCACAAAAAAAAATGCACATGAATAATGTAAGTGTTCATAGGCACACATAAGCGGCTACAAGCGAATCTTTCTTTCTCAGTTTAAATACGTGCACAAGAATAATGTGAATTTGTGCATGCACGCATGCATAGATGCATAAAAGACTACTGGCAAATCTTTGCATTTCCATTTGGACCTGAACAAAATTTTAACTTTTTTTTCTATAAGTCCAGTAATACCCAATCCTCTGGCCAAACATGCTATTTGAAGTAAAGAAGTTTTCGGCCCTCAAAGGAGTTTACAATATCTCCAATAGTTTCACTAAAACAAAATGTTCATTCATGGCAGCATAGACTCTTGACCGTTGATTATTCAGTAAACATATGGCATCCATACGAGGCACCCGGGCTCTCGGAAATATTGACCTAACAAAAATAAAATAGGACGATACAGAATTACCACAGCCTGAACCAGCTTTCTTCAGTATTATGATCGAGACAGAAGTTGAAAACTATAAAGCATTGATCATCCTTTTCATCTCAGCAGACCTCCTAGGATCTGGTTCATCAATGGCTCTCTCAGTGAGTACGTGCTTGATTCGACACATTGACTTCCTTACCTGTTCAATTTTCACCAAACACGTATAGAAAGGGCAAACTATGCTTTTCGAACAATCAATCCAAAATAATGTACGTTAAAGGAACATTGTATGACTTGAGAATTAACACTATAAAATCTTAATAAAGAAATAAAGGTACACCTTCGGAATACGCTCTGGATTGGGAAACCGTAGGTTTTGAGCGTGAAGCATTTGGCGCTGTGTCATCAACATGTTCTTCTCCTTCAAGAGAACGTACCAGAGTTTGTTAAGGTCATCCCAAGACTTGAGACGTAGTTCTGAAGCCTTCCAACTCCGACCTGAATAAATTTATAAAAAAAATTATCCTATAATAGATGTATGATTGTAGAAAAGACGCATAAAGTAGAAAGACCTATTAAAGAACAGTGCTCATTAGGACGAAGGTCAATAAAATCCACAGAGGAGACGGAATTTATCTCACAACATCTTACACAGTTGAGTCTCGAATTTCACGAAAGACAGAGCAATCATACCTCATGCAAATGTATAAACAGTGCTTCTAAATGTTTTGCAAAACGCCACGCCAAAATACTCTTAATTATCAACCATACCACAATGAAGACCAATCACACTGCATTTCACAAAATTAAGACATTCTTACTTGATAATATGGTCCTTCGATGGTTGTTCCTCTGATGATAAAAATTCCTCAAGAAATATTTATTAACTAGGTTGACTAGGTTGATCATCATATCATTATTACAGTTACATTCCAAATCATATATAACATCAACATATGATACACGGATACTCGTACTACGGAGACATGTACGCCAACACTCCATGACAAGGATCTGACGAGCCACATCTATTTTTAATATATTTTTTAACTTTCTGAACTTGAGGGATACTTAAGGGACATTCCTCGCGCAAATTCGACGTGCACATTCCATGTCCTATATTAATAGGCATAAAAATCTTTTATAGAATGCACATTTTTAATTTTGAAGAATTTAAATCAACATGTCCATGTCCTACTTTAAAAAAATAATAAATAAATAAAATAAATCGTGTGTCCGTGTCGAAGCAACTAGTGAAGAATTTATGCAACACAAACTCTTTTAACTAGGTTATGACATCATTCATGATTGTAATAAATGAAAAATGAAAAATGAAAAGTAATGTTGAACACAAATGGAGCAAAGCACTTCAGTCAGTGGTCATGCACATTGGCTAGACATGTTTTTTATGTTTTTCCATTAAAATAAGTTTGAGAAACAGAACATATTGAAATGAGGAATCTCTGCAGACCAAATACCTCAGCAGCAAGAATGTACGGTGCTTGATATTGCATCAGGTTCACGGCAAGACATTATTCAAACCCCGAATTTCAAACCGTATTAATCATATCTTGCAAACATCATCCCTCTTATTCCAATTCTACATAAATTATAATTTTCATCTTAGATAAAAGATGTTGGGGGTTTCCCATCCAGGCAAACTGTGGGACCCAATACTAACCAAACTCGGGTCCATTTGAAGATACAAGTATCAATAGTCACTAAATACTAATTTAGTAGTGAACAAGAAGATAAAATAAACATAGGAGATAACAAAGTATCATAGAAATGTTAAAAGGAACTGATAGTTCAGCCTTGTCCTTCCCAAGTTTTGCTCTTGATCTAATTGGGTAAAAATGACTCCTTGTGAACTGAGCCCATAAAAATTCTGTAAGTACTAATCAAAGACTGCTTTTTGCCAAACTGTGTTTGCTAAGACGATGAGTGCCTCCACATTCTATTAGTTAAACATTTTCTTAGTATTCCAGCACAAATCTAGTGTATTGGCATCTAATCCAGTCCAATGTAATTTCAGTAGTGCAATTTTCAATTTTTCTTGGATATGCACACTCTATTCCCGATAAATCTTCAGGTGTATAAGAAAATACCGAGCATGTTTGACGAAGATCAATAATTGTATAGTCTAGCTTAATTCATTCTCAAACCCAAATATGAACTCCTCCCATTATCACAAATGCATTCCTTTTAACCCATGAAAACACATGAAATTTGTTATCTTACGGAATTTGGGCAGCGAAAGAGAAAGAATATCAAACAACATCCATCCCATGAGCCCTAATAAGAAAATTGATAATAAAGAATAATTTAATGTAGACAACAGGCTTGTCATCATCTGGGCATCTGTCAGCTTCAAAACAAGCATTTAGTTAAGTTTCCATAAAAGGTGTCACTAAATACGTGCAATGAAAAGCAATGAAAAACATTCGGCTTGCTAAAAATACCATTTCCCATGCTCAGTTTCAGAAGTTCCCTTGCACTTTTTAGGTCCAACTCAAGATGTCACAGACGGTAGTATTGACCAATCTTGGTGCATATCATACCTTCTAGTAATGGGACGGTTTCGTAAATCCATATTTGAAAGGCTATCGGAAACCCACCAAGCCTATAAGGTATGTACGGATTACCTTCATCCTTAGAATTAAGAATTCGCTCTCCATACCAGATTTTAGGGACGAAAAAGTGATCTTGAACTACTCCTAACTCCAAGAATCTTCTGACTCAACAAGAACCATAAGAGAATCTTAAACAAACATCTCATATGCCGTCCTGAACATCAGAGACGTGAAGATTCAGAATTCAACTTCTAAAATGTCCCAATCATTGGCATTTGGTATTTTCAAGAAAACACTATTGACAACTTTTGACATAATATATAATACTAGAGTGGTCACTGAAGTATTCATGTTTAATCCTACAAATCTCGAGTCAAAATTCCTCCATGGAATACCTTAATCATTAACCCCTAATATTGGACCACAATTTTAATGGGTGAAGCCATTCAATTCTCTAAGAAGCACCCGATATATAAGTTGGTGATTCAATGCAATTTCACTTGCATCAAGAAAATGACCAAAACAAGTGCCTCTAAATTTTTTTTATCTATTCTAATAATCATAGAATTGATGAAGCATTATCTTTAGCTTTAGCTTGTGATCAATGGTCGGAGTGCATCAAGAAGTCCCAATGGTGAAACAAGAGAAAATGGATTATATTATGGACATTGATAAAATATCCATAGCAAAACATTAATTCAAACACAGAATTTCAAACTGCAATAATCATATCTTGCAGCAAGGTATGATCCCTCTTTTACATTTCTATTTTCCATACAACTACAACTTTCACCTTTCACAAAAGTTGTTGGGGTCAGTCAGGAATTTCATCCATGGGTTTCCAATTTAAGGAAACTTTGGGAAATAATATCAAGCAATGCAAGAGCAATAACCTAATGAGGATATTAGTGGTTTCCCAAAATTTGTGCAAATCATATATTTTGGATATTTGCCACCCAAGAATAAATTTCAAATTGTTTGGAACATTTTTTATGTAGTCAGTTAATTCTACGGACCAAGGAACATAGAACCAACTTTGTTAAGCAACAAAACGACTTGAGAGTAGTTTGTTCTTTCATTCAATTAAAACATTCGATTTATATTCAATATTGTGGACCCTAATTTCAAAATCTATACCTCATTTAAGAAATGACACTACAGACACTTGTTATACTTCACGTGCAACGGCAAAAGGAGAAAATAATAGTCATGGGAAGCAAAAAGAAGCTCAATATAAGGGGGATGACAGAGAACATGAAGCATAAAAAAAAAAAACTTAGAGGCATAAAAGCATATGGATAGGATTTGTCAACCCTACAAGAGAATCAAATATCTGCAAGCAAATTTGTTATTTAAATTGGAGGTTTCGTGATTACAAAAAATGAAGAATCATTATACCAACATTTATGTCAAAATGGAAAACAAATCTTTCTTTTATCGAACTTGGGTCCATTTGAACCTTAGATGATACAAGTATCAGCAGCGAGTCAACAATAATTTATCCCATTTTGGTATACATTCTTTAAAATTTAATTTGTTCACCAACTCTTCTTCAACCACACATTCTCCTAATAAAATAATTTTGCATATGAACCATAATTTTAATACTTTTTAATCACGCGTTCTCTAAAAAAATCACTTTTCAAAATATCTATTCTCAAAAATTATACATCAAACAGGTCGAGGTGAACTCATATGCCATAAAAATGATTATTTTAACATCATATGCCAATCTGTAAGTGCAAATCAAAAGACTGCTTTCTGCTAAACTGTGTTTTCTCAGACTTCGAGTGCCTCCACATTCTATTAGTCTGACATTTCCAGAACATTCTGGTACCGTGGTACGAATCTAGTATATAGGCCTCTAATCCCTAGTTAAATGGAATTTCAATAGTCCAATTTTAGATTTTTCTTGGATATGCACGCCCTATTCCGTATCAGATAAATCTTCAGATGCGTTAGAAAATATCGAGCACATTTGACGGGGATCAATAAATTTATAGTCTAGTTCAGATATAACCCTGCAAATAATCTCAAATTCATTCATTTCCATCCATGAAAACATATGAAATTTGTTATACTATGAAATTCGGCATAAAAAGAAAAAGAAATATCAAATATCATCCGTTCTCCAGCCAGATTAAAAACTAAACCCTTAATAAGAAAATTGATAGGGAAGAATAATTCACCATAGGTAACAGGCTTGTCATCATCTGGGCTTCTATCAGCATCAAAGAACTCCTCAAGTGGGTTATGCCTAGCGGTAGTAGAAGCGGCGGCGGCTCTAGCAGCTGAAGCTTCTGATCTAGCCGCAGCAAAGAGGGTTCTTCCAAACACCCTGGTGAGGAACATTAATTCTTTTCTGCAAAAAAAATAAATAATCAAATCAAATCAAAAATCAGTAAACTACAGGAAGTTCGAGAGAATTTGGAAACAAAAATAGTGAAGTAAACCCATTTCTTAATGAATCGTGAAGTCCGCAATGGTATAAGGACCAAATTTTATTGCATGAATTTTCATTCTTCGAGCATAGATTAATAAAACAGAATTTTGATTACTATTAGAATAACTGCGATAAATATACTCGATTGAAATATAGATACTTGTCTGTGGAAAGCAAACGGCAGTGGTTAGCGGCGGTGGTGCAGTAGAGAGCGCTGTCTCTGGAGCTTGTAGGTTCGTTTGGTTTAAAATCGGTTTTTTTGATACAAATTGAGGAATAAGTGGTTATTTGGTTAAAAGGTTGTGGATTTATGAGTGGTTAAAATTAATTATTAATTTTAATTTATTAAAATTAAATTTTAATCAAAATCAAACATGGTCTTAAAATTAAATTTACTTCTTCTGAAAAATAGCATAACAATGTCGGTAAAACTCCAGTATTTTATAAAAAAATTCAGATTTTCTAAATTCTCTCTTCAAATCGCCAACATCTGCATCCTCGTGAACACAACTCATGGGTAAAGGGCTACGGGAATTGGGGGTTTGAGGACTGAACGTAGTTCGAATTTAGTCCACTCACGATACACATTTTACATAGTGTGATTTTATAAATTATAATATTTGAATTATTGATTCATAATTNATTTTAATCAAAATCAAACATGGTCTTAAAATTAAATTTACTTCTTCTGAAAAATAGCATAACAATGTCGGTAAAACTCCAGTATTTTATAAAAAAATTCAGATTTTCTAAATTCTCTCTTCAAATCGCCAACATCTGCATCCTCGTGAACACAACTCATGGGTAAAGGGCTACGGGAATTGGGGGTTTGAGGACTGAACGTAGTTCGAATTTAGTCCACTCACGATACACATTTTACATAGTGTGATTTTATAAATTATAATATTTGAATTATTGATTCATAATTGAATATTTGAAGACTTTACTCTACTATATTTTAAATTTAATTTTTATTTGCAATCAACTTATAAATGACTATTATCGTATTAAATAATCGCATGCATTTTCACTTTCCATTTTCTCCAACGATATCACGGAAAGGGAAATTGATACAAATAGCACCAAGTGGAGACTATATATTTTTAAAAAAAAATGTGAAATTTTGCTCATACATCGTTCTAGACTTTGCCCATAGTTATGAGGCTCGGTCCGGTCATTGAATAGGCCAGAGTATCAGGTCAAAAGATTATTGGTGAAACCGATAAGTCATTGTTGAGTTATATATACCTTCAAAATATTCAGAAGAAAA